>ML437877.1:0-31551 GCA_005239525.1 Nicotiana knightiana
TATATATATATATATATAATTAGTTCGTGACTCGGTTTATTTATTTGCTTATTATTTTATATTTGGGATCATTCATTGGAAATCAATAGATTAAGTTTACTTTAAATTTATTTTATTGTGTTTAAGTAAATAATCAAAAGAAAATAGCTAATCGAATTCTAACATTGGCTTGCCTAGCAAGTGTAGTGTTAGGCGCCATCACGATCCTTAAGGTTGGAAATTTGGGTCGTGACACAGATAAAGTCTCTCGGAATTTTGTCCATGATATTTATGGTTTTTTGGCAGAATAGTATATTGCATGTAAAAGTTGGGGACAGAGTTGAGACAAGATTGGGCCAGAGTGGTTCGACGGGTTATATTAATGAATCTCATCTTCCAAGAGGCAAGTCTGGACCTCATTTTATTGTAACGACCTGACCAGCCATTTTGAGAATTTAAGCTCGTTGCGGTGGCATAAGGTCTTGAACAACTTCATATTGTGTATATCGACCTACGTGCATGGTTGGATTCAGTTACCGGATAATCCGGAGTCGAATTGGAAGAAGGATTTCAGTTTTTGGAAGCTTAAGAGGTGGAATTTGGCCAGAATTTTGAGTTTGTGTAAATGGATTCGGAATGAGTTTTGGGTAATTCTAACATCTTCGTATGGTGATCTTGGACTCAAGCGCGCGACCGGAATTAGATTTGGAGGCCCGCAGAGTAATTTGAGGCAATTCGGCGAAAGTTGGAAAATTTGAAGTTTGAGAAATAGAGAAGTTTGACCACAGTTGACTTTTTGGGATATCGAGGTCGGAATGAAATTCTAAGAGTTAGAGTAGCTCCGGGATGTCAATTGGGACTTGTCTGCAAAATTTGGCGTCATTTCGAGTTGAATTGATAGGCTTCGGCACAAGTTTAGAAGTTTGAATATTTGAAAGTTCATAAGTTCGATCTATGGTGTGATTAGTTGTTTCGGTGTTTTTTGATGCAATTCGAGACCTCGAGTGAGTCCGTGTTAGGTTATTGAACTTATTGGTATGTTCGGACAGGGTACCAAAGGGCTCGGGTGAGTTTCGGATGGGTCTGGTTGTGTTGCGCTGGTTTTTGATGTTTCGACGTCGTTTCTTCAAGCATAAATGGTACCACATTAATAAAATGAGATCCAATATATGTTTTGATTAAATCATTAGATCTGTATCATAATTACGGATCTATAGCAAAAAGAAGCGTCGAATTTGGACATCGTATGAGGAAGTTATGCTCATTTTAGTGTCGGAGAAGAGAGCTGGTGCTGGTGTTCCGCAGATGCGAAGTTGGATCCGCATCCGCGGAGCCGCAGGTGCGCAAAATGGTCCGCAAATGCGGAATTTACAGCTGGAAATATGCTGGTGCGGGTATTTTGGTCGCTAATCCGAAAATCCCTGAGTATAATAAAATCAGACCGCATCATTTTAGTATTTTGAGCATATCTTGAGTTCCAGAGCTCCGATTGAGGTGATTTTTGCGGTGTTATTCTCGTCTTTTCATAGGGGTCAGTATCTAAGTATTATTTTTGTATTTTAATATTGTTACAGAAGTTCCTTTTTTGAATTAATCCATATTTTGATTGGAGAATTGGGAGGTTTTATCCAAAACTGTTCTAAAGAGAATAATTGGGTCCGAACATCGATATGGTATCGGAATTTGATGAAATTAGTATGGTTGGACCCGTAATTGAATGGGTGTTCGGATTTTATAAATTTTGTTGGGTTCCGAGGTGCGGGCCTAGGGTCGACTTTTGGGGCGATTTTTAGATTTTTATAAAGATTGAGATTTTATGATCCGGAATAGTTCCTTATGAGTTTTATTTGAGTTTAAAATTATTTTGATTATATTTGAGCCATTCAGAGGTCTTTTCACCCGAGGAGTTCATTTTAGAATACCAAGTAATCTTCTTTGAGGCAAGTATCTTGCCTAACCTTGTGCGAGAGAATTACCCCTTAGGATTTTAGTCTTATATGTTGATTGTAGCCCGTGTACGCGAGGTGACGAGAGTGTACTTGGACTTATTTGTAGGAGGTTGGCCTTTTTAAGATTCTTAGGTCCTCATATTCCCTGTGTAAGAAGTTGTTGTTATGACTGAGTTCCTGGTTACTAGTTTCATCTCTATCTGCTTAAATTAGAATTACTTACTATTAGATTCCCTTTATTGTCTATTCGACCTTAATTGACTTAATTCAAGATTTTACCTCTTCTACCATCATTCTATATTTTTTTTCATAAACTGCCTATTTAACTAAAATTAGTATTAACTCGCCCTATAATTGTTTAGCAGTAACTGCGATTATGATTATCTTTAGCTGCTTACACTTATTTGGATTTTGGAAGATCTCTCATAATTGTTCAACCTTAAAAGGAATTTAGATAACCTATACCTTAGCCGGCTTGCCTGTATTTGGAATTTCTTGACTTGTGTTGACTTCTTGTTGTTGACTTTAATATTGTGAAATCATTGCTACATTTTGTTTTATTTTTCCTCGTTACGTTATTTCTCTTTGTGCTTGCCATTTCTTTTCAGTGGATATTCCTTGTGAGTGAGTTTTACCGTTCTTGTATTGATTTGCTCGTCGCACTTTGCATTTCTGTCTTTTGTTGCTTTTGTAATTGTTGTGGTAATGTACGATGTTTCTGTCGTGTTATAGTTGTTATCTCTGTTGGTTGCATTACATATTTAAATTGGGGACTACGGACGTATTCTGGGAGCTCCCCCTGTACTGCATATTTAAATTGGGGACTACAGACGTATTCTAGGAGATCCCCCATGTACTGCATATTTTTTTTGGGGACTACGGACGTATTCTGGGAGCTCCCCCTGTACTGCATATTTAAATTGGGGACTACAGACGTATTCTAGGAGATCCCCCATGTACTGCATATTTTTTTTGGGGACTACGGACGTATTCTGGGAGATCTCCCTGTACTGCATAAACATATGGAACTACGGGACGGGATCCTAGTAGATTTATCTTGAAGACACTATGTTTGAAAGATAGTTATTGAAAAGTATATTTAAAAAGCACTTATCTTGAAGAAAACTATGTTTGAAAGACTATTATTTGGAAAGGTATATCTGAAAAACTTTTTATCTTGAAGAAAACTATGTTTGAAGGACATTTACTGGAAAAGTATATTTGACAAGCATTTGCCTGAAGAAAACTATGTTTAAAGGACATCTTTACTCGGAGAAAGTATATTCCAAAATAAATTTTCTATTTGAAAAGAGTATATTCTGTTCCAATATTAAAAATCTTGCGAGTGAAAGTTTACACTTGGGGATCTTGACCAATTTATTGGAATTATTAGCTAAGGCCTGATGTGAAAGTTATTGCAATGTTGAGTTACTATTTGTTCTTACTATATTGTTGTCTCCGAATTTAGGTTGTGTTCCCATCCATTCTTCCATGTATTATTATGATGTTCCGTTGTTATTTGTTGTTTTTCCTTCCACATTGTAGTTGTTGTGTTGTTAACTATATTGGGTCTTCATTAGATAGGTGTCATGTTCGGTCATTCTTATATTTATGCATGTTTAGTTTTATTAGACCAGTGGTTGTCTTGACTAGTCCTCGTCACTACTTCATCGAGGTTAGTCTTGATACTTACTGGGCACCGCTCTGGTGTTCTCATACTACACTTCTGCACATTTTTCTTCAGATTCCAGGTTTTGCATAGTCGGTCGATCGATAGTTAGCAGCGCGGTTGCTGTTGTGGAGACTCAAGGTAAAACCGCTCCAGCGTTCGCGGGTTTCGGAGTCACTGTCTTATTTTTTGTTCATACACTGTTGTACTTCTTTCTGAACAGTGGTAATTAAGAGTTATAGTATAAACTTCTGTAAAGCTTATGACTTGTACTTACCGGGTTTTGGGAAGACATGTAATGTGTAGAGATTTATTTTAAAAAGCACTTAAAAGATTCTTATATTATAATTGATGTTTGTTAACAATAGGCTTTCCTACTCCTTAAGACTAGGTGCCGTCACGATACCCAACAGAGGAGAAATTGGGTCGTGACATTATCAATTATAAACTGGTAATCTTTCGGCTTTGGATTATTATTAAGAATTGGAAAACCTAAGTAAGTACCAAAGTGATCACTTTTTTTACGCCTAACGTATTGAGAATAGTCTTAGTGATGGCCGGGTTACAATTCTGGGAGAAGAGAATTTTGGACTTAGAGTGATTTATGCTTTGGCCCGACAGGGAGCAAAATAGATCTAGAGTTGTTTAATGGTAAGGCATGATTTCTCGTTTGCCTTAGCCATTAAGATTAGATCATCTGCAAAAAAACAAATGGGAGAAGCTAGGGCTTTATCTTCCTATGGTGATTGTATCCCATTTTCAAATATCTATCTGGTTCTCAATATATCTAGATGACAATTTCAAACGAAGGATAAAGATGTAGGGAGATAAAGGATCACCTTGTCTAATTCCTCTGCTATGTTCAAAAAAGTAGTGGTACAACCATTTACTAGAATTTCTATAGAGCTTGATGAGATACAATTCATAAGAAGGTTAGTGAAATTTGGAGGAAATTTGAAGAACCTAAGGGCACGATATACAAAGGACCATTTAATGCGGTCAAAAGCTTTTTCCAAATCTATTTTTAATATCATATGACCCTGCCTGCCTTTGATTTTTTTTAGGTTAGTAACTAATTCCTGGATTATTATAGCATTATCCGATGCTCGTCTATTTTTCATAAAACTGACTTGGAAGGGATTAATGATTTTGTCTAGGAAAGGTTTTAGACTATTTGCTAGGATTTTGGTGATAGGTTTGTAGATAGTATTACAAAGGCCAATAGGACGGAAGTTTTTAATGTTATTAGCATTTGACACTTTAGGGATCAAATAAAGGTAAGTTTTATTGATATCTTTTGGAATTACCTGAGTATTGAAAATATCATGGAAAAGCTTAGTAACTGAATGGCCAATGACACTCCAATACTTCTGGTAAAAAAAGGGTGTAGTCCATCTGGACCGGGTTCTTTGAAATATTTGAAGGAAAAAATGGCTTTCTTGACCTTAACGTCTAATAGGGGAGCATCTATTTAACGACCCGGCCGGTCGTTCCGTGAGATTTACCCCATTTCACCTATTTCTGCATTTGTCATGTATCGCTATCTTGTTTTTGATGTGTTGGATCAATTGGTTTGGGTCCGGAGTAGTTATGGTGAGAGTTTAGGAATTTAGCCTTTTAAAATAGCCAATAGTTGAGAAAGTCAACTGAGAGTTGACTTATTGGTAAACGACCTCAGAATACGGATTTTATGGCTCGAATAGCTTCTTTAGGTGATTTGGGACTTGGGAGTGTGTTCGGAATATTTCTGTGATGTCCGTAGTAGAATTAGACTTGAATTGGCGAAGGTTAGTTTTTGGCGATTTTTGGTCGGCAGTGGAAAATAGGCTATCGGATTCGGAATGGAATTCCAGAAGTTGAAACAGTTTCGTAATGGCATTTTGGATATGTTTGCAAAATTTCAGGTTAATCGGAGGTGTTTTGGTTAGTTTCGACGTAGTTGGCGAAATTTGGAAGTTTCAAAGTTCTTAGGCTTGAATTTGATGTAAATTTGGTGTTCTCATGTTGTTTTTGGTGTTCCGAAGGGTCGACTAAGTTTGAATGATGTTATGGGATATGTTGGTATGTTTGGTTGAGGTCCCGAGGGCCTCGGGTGTGTTTCGGGTGGTTAACGGACCAACTTTTGACTTGAATTCTGGGAAGATTGCTTCTGGTGTAAGGTTTTGGTTTCCTTCTACACGATCGCGTGAGGACGTTTGCGATCGCGTAGGGTTAATTGGTGAGGCAGGAACTTTTTGTTAATCACAATCGCGTGGAATGGTTTGCGATCGCGTGAGTATGAGTGTTTGGTCAGTGCGATCGCATGGTCTTGTTTGCGATCGCGTAGAGTTAAAGGGGCGCGTGGGTGAGTTGAGCTTTGTTCTTCGCGATCGCGTGGAAGGGTTTGTGATCACGTGGGTTTAAGTCTTGATGAATCGCGTGAGGTTTTCTGCGATCGCGTAAGGTAAATTGGTGGGGCAGCAAGTTTGTTCTTCGCGATCGCGTGCCAAAGTTTGCGATCGCAATGAAGGAATTATTTTAGCTAGGCAGAATGTTTAAAAGGCCGGAAGTGCGAGTTTAGTTCTTATTTTCTCCATTGTTGCATGCGAACTTGATAGATTTTGAAAGAGAATTGAAGGGGAATCAAGGGAAATCATCTGTAGGTAATAATTTCAACTTCTTAACACGTTTCTATGTCAATTCTTAAGTGATTAAACCACAAAAATTCTGGAAATTTAGCCAAAGTTGGGGAAAAAGGGTGCATGGAATTTTTTTTTTTTTTTTGAGGATTTGAGTAGGCAATTGTGGTCCGATTTTAGTGTTCTTGGTATGCATAGAATCGTGGGAGGACGGGGATTCTAAGGATGTAAAAATTATTGAATTCCGAGACGTGGGCTCGGGGCTCAGGTTTGGCCGAATTTTGAGATTTTTGTTTAATTTGATGATTTTCGAGTGCGTTGTGTTCCATGAGTATATATTGATGATGTTAACTGGTTTTGGTTAGATTCGGAGCAATCGGGAGCCAATTTGAGGGGCAAAGGCATAGCGGACTAGTGTCGCGACCCGGTAGAGGTAAGTAATGGTCTTAAATCTTGTCCTGAGGGTATGGAACCCCAGACTACATATTTTCTCACTGAATTTGGAATGGCGCACATGTCCGATGACGAATATGTGGCGCGTCCTAATTTTTGGATTGGACTAGGTCCTCTCCGCGGCAACTAATGAGTTGCATATTTACTCAAAATCTTATGTTAAATTATGCTCTAAAGATTTGTGGAATATTTGGGCTATAAGCCATGTTTGGGGCCTCATGCCGATCTGTTTAGACCCCTTTGAGGGTGTTTTACTATTGTTTTCCTCACTACCTGTTGATTATTTTTCTCCGCATCATTGTGCATACTGTTTTATTTGAAACTCAGCCTGATTTACGCTACATGAGCATTAAAATGATGTTTTTGGGTCGAGTACCTCGTTCTATTACTTCGCCCGAGGGGCTTTGTGAGTGGTTCCACCGAGTGTGGCCGAGGGCCAAGAGTGATGGTGAGGTTCTAAGTGATATTAGCGCTTGGGATGAAAGAGCCCCTCCGGAGTCTGTACACACCCCCAGTGAGCGCACCGGGTGTGAGTGATTGAGTGATCAGGAGGCATGAGTGACTGTGAGGTGCTGAGTGATTGTGAGGTGCTGAGAGATTGTAAGGCATGCCCGAGGGGCTGATTATGAAACATGTTTTCTCCCGAGGGGCTACTTATGATTTTATTACATTCATTTGCATACCAAATCCTTGTTTTAAAGTTGTTAAAAATGTGCATTGTTTTAAGGAATTTCGTGAAGTTGATTTCTAAGGCATGACGATTTCGTATATCTATGTATACTATGGGAAAGTAAAGTTGTGTATATTGTGACTTGATGACATTGATTTTTATGTGATTCCTTGCTACTTAGACTTGATTTATTTCCATTGCTACTGAGTTGGCATACTCACATTATTCCCTGCACCTCTGTGTGCATATTCAGGAGTAGAGATCGAGCACTAGCTCCTATATACATATATCATAGCGGAGCCGGATCGTGGGGATTTAGAGGTAGCTGTTAAGCGTTCGCAGCATCTCTGCTTTCCCTTCCTATTGTATTTATCTTTGATTCGGAGTTTTGTGTCATAATACTTTATTTTGGCTTATATCACTAGATGCTCGTGACATGTTGGTTCCGGGTTTTGGGGATGGAGGTATTGTATATATATAAAAATTACCTATTATGTTAAGTAAACTTCTTGTATATTGTTATGAATTTCTTAAAACTTAAATGGGATTTTCAAAAGGAAATGTGAACACGCGGTAGTCGGCTAGCCTAGTTCCACGATAGGCGCCATCACGGTCGGTTAAGATTTGGGGTCGTGACAATCTAGGGATCTAAGGTCAATAGAAGTGCTACTAGAGTTTATTGCATCTATGTCTTTCCAATTGGTACATGTGTGAGAGGTTGTAAAGACATTTGAAAAATATTTAGAAACATCAGAAGTGATTAAAAGTTGGTCATTGATCCAATTTCCCGTCTCGTTCTTAAAAAAGTAATTTTGTTTTTCCTTCGTCTATTAGAGGCCGATATGTGGAAAAATTTGGTATTCGCATCCCATCATTTAACCACATGATTCTAGACCTAAGTTTCCAATAATCCTTCTGTATCTTGAGAATGTCATTATATTCTTTCTTAAGGGAATTCTCTAGATTTTGAAGAAAGGTACTGCTAGCATAATTCTTAGAGTTTTGGATGCTTTGGAGTCTTGCTAGAATTTTCCTTTTCTTCCCTATTATATCTCCAAAAGTCCTATTTTTCCAAGTTTTAACACTATTAATGAAAGAGCTACTTGCCCTAAAATAGTCATTATCAATCCAGTTAGCTCTAACAAGATTGTAAAAATCAGGGTATTTGCACCAATAGGTCTCTAAGCGGAAAGGTTGAGTATGATGTTGTCTCCTTCTAGGGATTAATTCAATTAGCAACGGATTATGGTCTGAGTGGGTTTTGGGTAAGTGGATTAGGAAATAGTTTGGAAAAAGGTCACACCATTTTTCATTTTCTAGGGCTTTGTCCAATCTCTCCATAATTAAACCTCTATTTTTATGTCTATGATTTGACCAAGTGAATTTACATCCTTTATAGACTAAATCCATGAGGTTACAGTTAGAAATTTTTGAAAGGAGGAATTCTGCTCTATTATTATTGATAGGTCTTCCTCTATGTTTCTCATTTGAACCTAATATATCATTAAAGTCTCCTCCGATCAACCAAGAACCACTATAGCTATTGGAGATGCATTCTATGTTATCCCACTAGATATTCCTAACTTGATAATTTGTGCTAGCATAAATAGAAGAAAAATAGCCAAGTTTTACGAATGGGTAATACCTCTAATAGCATGAATTTCCTGGTTCCTACGAGTGAAATTTTGGACTGTCACTACCTCATGATTCCACATGACAACCATTCCACCTGGCTGCCCCTCAGCGGTAACTTCAATTATCTCAATAAAACCAAAGTCCTCAAGCCAATGTTCATGATTAATCAACCTAGTCTCCAGTAGGGTTACCATGCATGGGCGATTTGTATCAATCATTTCCCTAAAGTTCCTTCAAAAATTATCATTATTCCCTCCTCGTATGTTCCAAATGATAATATTAGTTGGATGATTCATTGGACGAGTTTGGTTTACGTTCACTGCCTCCCCATTCTCCCCCACCTCTCCTGGAAAGATAGGGTTCCTTCTTAGGGATGGAACTAGTATCATGGCCCTGTTGCCCACAGTCTGGTCCTGGGGTGGCCTTATGTCCTTTGATAACTTGAAGAGTGCTAGGGGACAGTTGAGTACGTGCCTCTTCTCCTGCATCTCTCTGAATAGAAACACATTTACCCCGTCTAGATTTGAGACTCTAGAACTTGCTCTAAGTCTAGGTTGAGGGGTTCCTCTACTTTTTCCTCCATTTCTGCTTCTGTCTGGCCTTGTTCTTGCATTGCATGTGGGTAGGGTGGTGCTGCTTGAGGGTTTCCTTGGTTGACAGGTTGTTGTTGGGGATTGATTTCCCAAGGCATGAAGATGGGATTCAGATGTGTTAGCATCTCCGATGAAAAGAAGAGAAGATTTGGGAGGATATTTTGTGGTTGAATCGTGTTGAAGTGAGGTGGCATGTTCCACTGGTGGATCATTGTTTGGACTATTTTGGGATTCATTGAAGGAGATAGAGGGTACAGAATGTTGTTGAGCCATATTTGATTCATGTAGTTGCTCACTGCTAGGCCTATCCCCTCTGATATTAGCTGAGCTAGATATTGTATATTGTGGAGGATCATTATTTGCCTCCTGGTCATTGACTTGGATGCTGAATGAGATTGCATGTCCCATTAAGCACATTTTCATCCACAAAAGTGGTTGGTAATCTTGGGCTTCGGGTGGTTGGAATAGATCACTTAGGGTTCTACTGGTTGTGGTGGTGCTTGGTGTCGATTTTCCATCATTGGATTCGTTAGTTGTCTTATTATGTATATCAACCTGTTTCTCCTTCTCAGGGAAGATGAGATTCTTGGCATTTTGTATGGATTGTTAATATTTAAAAGGTTTCCAACAGGCGTGGAAATGTGGCTATCAATATAGGGGATGGGATTGGTGGTAGTGTTAATAATTGGGGGGGGGGGGGGGGTTTCTTGCATGACCTCTGAGTGGTTACCTTTTTTATTTATAGGGTGAATATGAAAGGATTTGATATCCTTGCCGTGGTAATAGCCATTTGTAAGTCGTTTGGTTCATTATAAGGCATGTGGATGGCATGCTTTGGTTGTTCAATATTCTCAATCTTAAAGGAAAGATTGTTGCTTGTATCATCAACAATGGAAGGATTTGTAGTTTGTTGATTAGTATGTTTAGTGGCTTGACGTGTAGGGTTAGTAGTCTTATTAGGATTAATGATGTCTTTGTTAGTATCTATAAGCATGTCACTGTTTTGATTAGTAGTAGAAGTAGGCACGTAGGAGTCAGGCATTGCCAAGTCATTTACTATTGTGTCCAAATGGCTAATTGCATGGGATGTTTGTGGATTATTATCTTTTTCATTTATTTTAATAATGTCCAAAACCATGTGCTCCTCCTCTAGGATGGTGAAGTGGTTTTGTATCGGAAGAGTGGTTTTGTCCATAATCTTCTTGGTTGTAGTAGTCATTTTAGGATCCTTAGTCTTATATTGTAAAATTTGAGTGTTAATGTACTCACATGTGCTGGCATTGTAAAGATTTATAGAGATATCTGGACCTTGAAGCTTCTCTTTGGGAATGGGGTTACTTGCCGGATTATTTCCCACATTCTGTCTCTTGCCTTTATTGAAGGTGACAGTTTGCCATTCTCCCTTCCTTGTCCTCCTTTACTGGCCCTGGTGTAGTGGTATCTGAACAGAAAGTTCCTTTTGTGTTTTGCTGCCTAAATTTACGTGAGATAGAGAGGTGTCCCAACCGACCACACTTTAGACATAGTATATTTTCACCCTCATAGTGAATGTCTTGCTTGTGAGTGTCAATGTAGATGAAGGGTTACACTAGAGTGTCCAATGAAATTTCCATACAGAGTCTGGCATAACGACCCCTCATTGTTGTTGATGTACAAACATCAATTTTCAGTAGACGGCCAATGGAGTTGCCAATTTTTTGTAAAATTTTTCCATCATAAAATTCTGTAGGTAGTAATGGCAATCTAACCATATAGCAGAGGTTGTTAATTTTTTACTGGTAGCCACAAAATTTGATTTTCATCTGATTACAGAGAGGTAATGCCCATTTACAAATCAAGGGCCTTGATGGACTGCTTTCTCCATTTTTTTATTTTTTTTTTGAATTTAATGATGAAATAGTCTTCCCCTAGATCAATTAAGGGGAAGGTTTCTGTTGGTCTCCAAAGCTCTTGGATTTTCTTTTTTAAATATTGGTGCATCAGTTGATAATAATTGAACATTGCCATGGTACATAAATTCTATGTTTCTCTTCCTCCGTAAGTGTGATCAATTTAATACCATGAGTGGGAGAGTGTAATGGACTTGTCATTGCTGCTCCTTCTTCTGAAAAAGCTTCTCACGACCCTATGTTGCATTGATTATTATTTAGGGTGAAAACCAAGTTGTCCGAGGATGTGACCATGTCTCTGTAGGACGCTTTAGCTTCTTCACCTTCATGTCTTGTTGGAGATTGGAAGTTTTTGCCAGGTGGTTTGGGGGGAATTGAGGAAAGGGATTCATAGGGTTGGGGTTCATAGACATGGTTCTAGGAAGTTGATCTTTCAATATTGTGTGTTGTGGAGGATCACTTCCTATTCTTCTTTGAAATAGTCTTTCCAATATAAATAGATGTGTCTAACTTTTAATTTTTAGATAATAATCTAAAACAGATTTATTTGTTAAAGTTGAAAATTAAAAAATATATATTTCCAAATCAATTAATTTTTGCAAAGGAGTTTTTTTCAAATAATTGTATAGCTCCTATTTTTTTGGAGGGTTTCCTTAAAGTGTCATGTGGCATATTTTGACAATGGCACTTAGCGAAATGAGAATGCTTTTTCTTCTCTTTTTCATATAGATAGATAGATGTTTTTTATCTTTTATTTTCTGACAAATTTTTACCTTTTCACTGCATTATTTTAACCAAAAAATAGATTAATACGTTAGATTTCTACCTTTAAAAATTAAAAAAACCTAATTGTAAATCAGATCAACCAACACGTAGAAGAACAAGTTATTTTAAAAAAAAAAAAAAATTGACGACTAGAAGAACAAGTAGTTAGTTTCCATTTTTATGGTTTCTCGTTTTTTTTTTACTAAGTGATTTATTTCAACTTATGCTGATAATGTGCTTAATCATATGAAGATTCTAAGGTTTATGCAATTTTTAAAGAAGAAAAATTAAACTTTATAAAATCGACATTGCCATTGTAGTTTTATTGACACTGTGATTAAAAAAATTTGTTATGCTATGACATACTTAGGAAATAATTCCCTTGTATATATACACTAGTTTCTGTAGGCACGTGTGTCCCATATAAATTAGAACAGATTTATTTAAATAATGAGTAATAAAAAATATAAAACGGAATAATTACAAGCTCGATTTGATGAATAGTTATCCTATTTGAGTAATAGATGATAATTTAAAGGTATTTATTCATATAAGTTTAACATGCTTGTGACTTTTTACAAGCTTTTTTGCACTAATATCATTTTTATTTTAAAACTCTTCCAATAACTAACAAAAAGAAATATATAATTTGTAAGTAAATATTGTCGAAGTAATATAACCTCAAGTTAGAATAGACTTCAAACTTTAAACATCACCATTTATCTATTGTAGTTACAAGTTCTAATATATATGAGGAAAAAATAAGAAGGTACTTGCACAGTAAACTTTAATTTGAATATCACCATTTATCGTAGTTACCAGTTCTAACATGGATGATGATATATCTCAAGAAAAAATATACTTGTACAGTTCCATGAATACTCGTTGAAGGTAACAAAGAAAAATTAATATGAAATATAAAATAACGGGCACTGTATAACCACATAGAAACAAACCTTGAAGGCATAGTGACTTGGAAAAAAATTTAAAATTCTTTTATATAAAAACAATAAAGTGACACTTAAAAAAAAGAGAAATCAGAAGAGGAAACTACAAATTATCCTCTTGTTTTTAATCTACATTCTTCAGGTTCTTGTTCTCTATTAGAAAATTTTTGATAGAATACGTGTTGTTTGGTAAAGAAAAAACCACTAAAATATTATTTTTGAAGAGAAAGCCAACTTTATTTAATGCATTTAATTTATTTTAATGTACTATATATAAATTATTTAGACACCTTATTTTGCTATTTTATAGAATACTTTAAAGAATGTGAAAAGTTGGGTAAGAAAATTATTATTGCTTCCGTAAAAGATGAAAAATCCAAATAATCAGTAATAAGTAAGAAAATTTGTAATGCAGTAAAAAATGTAAGAAGCTATAGAAAGGTTATTAACATGGAAGATGAAAGAAACAAAACATAAATGTGTAATTACATTTACGTGCACAGTAACATTATAGGAGTAATATTTGATGGAAGAGCAAAGTAGCCATTCAGGTTTTAATGGGTATTCTGGTCTTTTAACTTTCCTATTAGGTTTTCATACTTATAATATAGTATGATAATAGATTTTGTATGATTTCATCAATTTAACACAAAAAAAGAAAAGTTCTTAGTCATCTCTCTCAGAGGAAAGGCCCAAAATAAGTCCAGTATCTTTGGACTTTAACTCAAATAGTCTTATTTCTTTCACATGGAGCACTAATTGTCCATATTCTTTAATAAAGTGGTACACTTTTAGTCTCCATGTTTGATATTAAAAAAAATATTTTTCGAAAAATATTTTCCTAGAAAAAGAGAGTTACCATTTATATTGCCTTGTTTGGTTGGTGAGTGAAAAACTTTTCTGGAATTTTTTTTCTAGTTTTTGTTTAGAAAGTAAAAAATATCTTTTAGAAACTTTTTTTTGCTACTTTTCTTACCCCTCCCCTTTCTCCTAAATCCTCATGTTCTCGTGCTCCCCTTCCCCCTTTCTTCCCTTCCCCCAACCCCAATTACCCAACTTTTTAATGACTTTATTTTCTTCAAGAATTGAATTTCTCTTTTAAAAATTTACACAAATCAAATGGACTAATATGTTGCTTTACCTTTTTTCGCAAAACAACTCTGAAATTTGTGTTACACAACTAAAAAGAAACACTATTTTGTTGGTTAAAAAAGAGAATACTATCCAGAGAAATGGGGAGATCGAAGGGGATGTTACGCACCGTATTAGGGTGAGGTGGATGAAATAGAAGGTAGCGTCTAGAGTCCTGTGTGACAAGAATGTTCCATCGAAACTCAAAGGTAAATTCTATAGAGCGGTGGTTAGACCGGCCATGTTGTATGGAACTGAGTGTTGGCCAGTTAAGAATTCACATATCCAGAAGATGAAAGTAGCATAAATGAGAATGTTGAGATAGATGTGTGGTCACACTAGGTTGGATAAGTTTAGGAATGAATATATTCGGGAGAGAGTGAGTGTGGCTCCCGTGGACAACAAGATGCGGGAAGTGCGACTTAGATGGTTCGGACACGTGCGGAGGAGAACCCTAGATGTACCGGTTAGTAGGTGTGAGCGGTTGACTTTGGCAGGTACAAGAAGAGGCAGAGAGCGGACTAAGAAGTATTGGGGCGAGGTGATCAAGAAGGACATGGTGCGGCTTCAGATTTTCGAGGACATGACTCTTGATAGAAACATGTGAAGGTCGAGCATTAGGGTGGTAGGCTAGAGGGTAGTCGAGAGTTCTTCACTCTTTGTATCGGGTAGTCTGATAATGTTTTGTTTAGGTTTGTTAGCGGTCTATGTTGTTTTCACATTGTTGTTTTGCATAGTTTTGTGTTATTGTCCTTTCACTTATTCGTTGTTATTATTTTCTTTCTGACATCTTTTATTGGTACATGCCTTTTCTTTTTTTCTTTTCTGATATGATTGTCTCTCTTGTTGAGCCGGGAGTCTCGAGGAAACAACCTCTCTACCCTTTTCGGGGTAGGGGTAAGGTCTGCGTACACACTACTCTCTCCATACTCCACTAGTGGGATTTTACTGGGTATGTTATTATTGTTTTGGTTGAAAAAGAAAGTACTCTTTCTACGACATGAAAAAAAGGTAGTCATTTTGTTAAAAATGAAAGAAAATACTTTTTCTATATCACGAAAAGGAAATACTTTTTGCTACATCATTTTGTTGAAATGAAGGAAAATACTTTTTCTACATCATAAAAAAAAATTAACCTAAATCGCTTATAACTACTTAAACTAAAAATAACCGGCGAAGGTATAATATATGTATAATTTATATATTATATGTGTATAATTATGTATAATAAATGTATATGGATATAAAATGAAAACAATGAAGAAAAGTATGAAGAAAAAGGGTGTGGAAGGTTGAAAAAAAAGATTTGAAAAATATTTTTTCTTCTCTTGACAGGGAAAATACTTTCCTCTAATTGGAGAAAATGAGTTCATGAGGAAAATATTTTTCAAAACGTTAAAGCCAACCAAACATGAAAAAATTGAAAAAATATTTTTCGACAAGTGTTTTTGTTCATATCAAACATGGAGACTAAAAGTGTACAACTTTATTAAAAAATATTGACTGTTAGTGCTACATGTGAAAGAAATAGGAGTAATTTGTGTTAAACTCCAAAGATACTGGACTATTTTGGGTCTTTTGGTTCTCAATCATATAACACGTTTAGGGGTGCGCATAAGATCCGAAAAAAAACGAATTCCGAACCGGACCGAATTAGTTCGGTATTTCGATAATACTTCGATATATATTTCAGTTATTCGATATTCCGATACGGTACTCGATATTGAGGTTTCAATACTCCGACATACTGCAATACCGAAATATTAGGCTTAATAGTTTATCCCAATTTCCAAATAGTCTAGGCAGCCCAATACAAAGATGACACTGTTGAGCCCAAACCCTTAGGCCTAAGTCCAACCCACTTAGACTAACCATAGAAAATTAGGAAGAAGAATTAGCATATGTAGGCTAGATAAGATACTCAATTTCTCTCCTTTCTCTCAATTCTCAAAAGCTCTGCCGCTGACCCCCTCTGATATGTGAGTTCAACTTGGCTTAACTTTGGTTCAATGTATTTTTATTTAATAGAAAATAAATAAAAAAATATTTATGATCTTTTTTTTGATAAGGTGAAGATTATTAAAACAGTATTGTGCTGATACTGTAAAAATACAGAGATACTTTTAGCTTAAAAACATTAAAATCCTAAGCGTTCTAGCATATCATGAAAATTCATAACAACATTTCCATCTTTCCATCATTCTCGGAGATCAATTTGTTGATTACCAACTCCATTCTCTCAGAAAGGACTTTTACTATCAACTTGTATATACTCTCAAGCAAACTGCTAGGTCTGAATTCCTTGATGTTGGCAGCCCCTTTTTTCTTTGGAATCAAAGCAATGAAGGTTGAGTTAAAACTTCTAACAAATTCTCCTATGTAAAATACCACATATTTATCATTTCTAAAAATTAATTCCAAATTTTGTCTAGAATAAATTAGTGTGGTAAGTTAATTTTGAATTGATTATTTGGAGTTATTGATTTTTAGTGAACTTGCCACTCACAATTTATTACGAATAGACTTCACAAATGATTAATATTATGAAAATAGCTTTCCGTTTTAATTTCATCGATCTTTGAAGGTAAGCGAAAACTTATTTTGATGAAAATTATGATTTCGATTCTAGTATTAAGGAAGAAAAATGGATAAAGTTGTGTCTTTAGTCCTCATGTTCATACCCCTAAATTGTGAATAATGTATCTATTGCATTGATACTATTATAAATATATATTATATTTTGGATGTTCATTTAGTATTTTGTTGTAAATAAGCTTCCTGAAAAACTTTATCCATATGGGACTCCATCGTAAATATGTTTATCTATTTGGTGCTATATTGGAAATAAGCTTCCTGAAGAAGCTTATTATTTCGGTACTCCGTCATGGAGAAATATTACCCTCGGTAGAAGATTATTTATATCTGGTACAGTAGCAGCTTGCAGTAGTCTTACACAGCAGCTTCCTTTCTATTATAAATAGAGGAGATTTAATTTCATTATGCACATCAGTTTGAAAATTGAATAAGATATCTCTCTCTCTCTCTCTTTCTCTATACTTATCTTCGGTTTCTTTACTATAAAATTATTATTTTATAACACGTTATCATCACGAGACTATTCCTTGAGTACTTACTTTGAAAGATGTATTACTATAGTTATCCTCGTCCAAAGGCATCGGTTCTCACTGTAAGTAAGATCAAACTGTTGTATTTATGGATTTCTACCCTTTTTACAGTGATTTGAACGATTGATATTTCTTTGGCGTCAGTATTTTATTTTCATATTAGCAAAGTAAGCATGAAAATGATTCCATATTTGGCTTAAAGGTTTTACTATATCACTTTGTCTTTATGAAGGACAAATTATTCTCCCTTGCTGCTTTGCTATCTTGAAGTAGGTTGTAGCAAAGGACTTGTGACATTAAGTTTTGCACTTTCATATATTGCGTAACACAAACTATTTGTTGAGTTGAGTTAGCAAAAACCTGGATATAAATCAGATCCAATCGCCATAATTAAGAGTTCTACTCAAAAGGTTAGTACTTCCTTCATATCAGACATTCGTGTTTTGTGCTACTAACAATATGATTTATGTTCATTGGTCCTAAGGAGCATAATTGGTTCACTTAGCAGTTCACGCCATAAATTTGTTCCTAAAAAAATATTACGAGAAGGGACCATGATTTTCATCTCTATTGATGGCTAAGTATGGAAGTTTTAAAAAAATAAATATAGTCACCGGCAATGACATATTTCGTAAGTCTTGTTATGACTTAATTTTATGGTTCACTTGAACTCTAACGGAGTACGACCACCAGAAGTGGCAATACTTTGTATATCTCATTGTAACTAAATTTGTTAACCACCAGAAGTGGTATATGCCTATGACCACCAGAAGTGATAATTTAGGCTTGTTATGGTTACAATTGAAGATAAGTTAGAGAAATATTCTCTATATTACTTGCATGCCTTGCTTTGCTCATGAAGTAGCAAATATCTTAAAAGAGGTTACAAGAATCATAATGTGATGTGGTTAATGCACGTTTAGATAATTATGTTCCATTCCCTGAAGGATGAGAACTTTTGATAAATATTAATCCATTCCCTGAAGTGAATGTGACAATAAATGAACGCTCTCTTGATGTAAATATATTACAATTCACCTCCACAAGAGGTAATATGATTAACAGACTATATACTCAATATTTCGTATTTTAAATTTGCTCCTGAAGAAGTAACACAATTGAAATTTCCTCCTGAAATAGGAAAATATTATGAAAGTGTGTATTTCTATGCTTAAACAAAATAATGAGCTATTCAAAATTATTTTTAAGCATATTTTCATTCCCTGGAGTGAATGAAGAAATACCTCTACTCATCTCCTAAAGAGCTAGAATAACAGAGGATATAAATATTATTTTGTGGCATAAAAATCATTGCCGCACATACCTATTGTCCGTAAAACATCTTAGAAATTTTATTAAGTACCATTCTAAGGCAAATGCATTCTTGTGGAATACTTACTACTGCAACCACATCAATATATTATAGTTAGTTTTTGAGTTCCCTGAAGAAAATAGCAACTCGTGCATCGTTCCATAAAAAATGGAAGGACTATGTGGTCGCCGCGTTGATACAAGATTTTCAGATGTTAATGGTATTTCTCCTTGAAGGAGATATTTTTCACAAAGTTAGTGGTAGAAATATTAAAATTATTTTCGTCATTTATAAATTTAGAATTAGCTTTATACTGCTTATTTGATTATGATTTTCTCTCATGATACCAGAAGTGTCTGAGCAATATTTGATAGTAAAAAATTTATCAACAACTCCTGAAGAGCTAATTGTTTGTCTATAAGACACATGACACTAGTAGTGTCTGATAAATATTAGATTGTGGATAATAAATAAAGGCTCTAGAAGAGTTTATATACAAATATGCCATTCATATTATATGATTATGGTTAAAACATATGTTTTAGTAAACATGAAGTTTACTAATACAAATGGCTATCATATTGAGACTACAAATGATTGGAAGATCGAAAATCTTCATGTTTCCACAATCACAGGAGGTAAAATAATATGTATGTGAGAAGTTACCCTCCTTATTCTTCAATTTGTACCACATCATGTATCACAGTAAACCAAAGTTTACTAATGCAAAGACAGTCACAGTAAATCAAAAGTTTTACTGAGGCAAAAGTAGCTACAGTAAATCAGAAATTTGTTAATACAAAAGTAGTCACAGTAAATCAGAAGTTTACTAATGCAAAAGTTTATGCTATAGTAAATCAGAAGTTTACTAAGAGATAGCACATGCCATGATAAACATGAAGTTACCATTTGTCAAGTGAGCTATTTGGGAGTTCAAATAAGCATATACTGAAGAACTAGAAGATTCTTCAAGAATTCTCTTGTATTGCTTGTTCTCAAAATAAAATGATTATACCAGCTAAAGTTGGGACTAAAACCCCTTAATTATGAAATATATGAAAGGTGAATATGGGCTCATTCACCTATCATGTGAACCACTTATAGATGAATATATGAGATGGTTACACGTGCGTTTATTGTCAACCTACAGTTTGGTATTTGAAATTGCTTTTATCAATTAAGAGCATAATTTTCAGATTATGAAATCAAGATAGTTCATCTTGATGATGCTGGTTTATATCCAAGCTAGTTTAGCATTTAATACCTCCTATTAATGGCTAAACTATCGCTTATGAGAAAAAAACCTCATGTGTTGGTCTAAGAATTTCTAAATTGCATACAACAGCACTTGTATGCATCAGACCAACAATATATGATAAGTCCTCCCCTCATAACTAGTTTAGGATCAGAAACCAAATATTTTTACTATATAATAACTTTTAATGCGTGGTATATGATTAATTTCTCTACCACAAAGATATATTTTCCCAAAGAAGATTTGGGATATATGTTAGTTTTTCTAACATTAGAGGGATGGAATAAGCAGTTGAAAAATATGTTATATGAATTGAATTATCATTAGTATGATCCTCACTCAGAAGATAATTCAAGTCAAATGCCAGAAGCATTTGCTGATCCAAAATTAAATATCATATTTCAGCTGTGAATGCTTCTATTAAAATTAAAGTCCCTGAAGGATGGAGTTTACTTTACGCATGAAGCGTGGTACACCAATCAGTTCCAAAGGTAATAATCCTTGAAAAGGATAGGAGCAAATGATCAAAATGATCATAATAAGGAGGAAATGAGCTCTAGAAGAGCCCGCGACATAACATTTCATGAAACTCCATAAGAAGTTCAGGTACCTGAAAATAAAGAAAGTAATGAGATCTCAACAAGTTATGTCTCTTGTGAACCAAAATGAAATGATAGTCGACGGTATATTTGATACATTATAGTGCACAATCTTGTAACAGACTGTGAGGATCGGACTTGTAGCCCAGGCACCTAAAGATGTCATGCCATTTAAATGTAAGTCATAACATATATGACTCATTTGATTAAATCTATATGAAAATCCCGGAAGGATTAAAATGCCTGAAGCATATAGTTCAAAGTCTCGAGAAATCTATTCAATCATATTACAAAGGTCTTTGTACGATTTAAAGCAATCTGGGCGCATGTGGTATAATCGCCTCAGTGAATATTTGCTGGAAAAAGGTTATCCTTGTTGCTTATGTTAACATAAATCTTGTTGGAACTCAAGAAGAGCTCCAAAAGGAAATTGAATATCTTAAGAAAGAATTTGAAATGAAAGATCTTGGAAAGACAAAACTTTGATTGTTCAGCAAGTTGAACATTTAGCGGACGGGATCTTTATCCATCAATCAACCTATACAGAAAAGGGTCTTAAAATGCTTTTACATGGACAAAGTGCACCCACTGAGTACAACAATGGTTGTTCGATCACTTGAAGTGAATAAGGATCTGTTCTGACCTACAGAAGAGGATGAGTAACCCCTTGGTCGCGAAATACCTTATCTTAGTGCAATTGGTGAACTTATATATCTTGCTAATACTACAAGGCCTGGCATATCATTTTATGTTAATTTACTAGCAAGATATAGCTCTTCTCCTATATACAGACTTGGGTATTTGAAACAACATTTTTATTAGGGGGAGTAAAGTATGCACTGTACTCTTTTTCCCTTGCTCGGGTTTTTTTTCATTGGGATTTTTCCTGGTAAGGTTTTTAATGAGGCAACTTGCAATGTATATTATTAGTGTACTCTTTTTCCTTGACTAGGATTTTTCCCACAGGGTTTTTCATTGGTAAAAAAGAGCTTTACATGTATAACAATTGTGATGACTCGGCAATCTACATGGAACAATGAAAACATGCCAACAGGACAGGACTCTATAAAGAGGTACGAGGCAAGAAGGCGTGGAATAACATACCCACGGGGTAATCAACTACGAGAGTCTCAACCTGATTGAGATAATGAAGAGACACAGTCAGAATGAATCCGGACGGAATAAAGGGCAGATTCAAAGATGTTCAAATAGTAAGCCAAACGTTACACAACCTTCACGCGACGGTTACGGTTAATCATTTTAACGTTACATTAATGCCATTACTAGTCATTAATTCTCAAATTATTAAAAAGGGGTAGACGTTATATCAAGAAACTCCCTATATAAGGGAGTAAAATATAGCTTGTAAAGACATTCATACTACTATTGCAATACACTTACTTTTTCGTGCATTTTACTGCTTTCTAATTACAAATTTCCTTGCAATTATTAGTTCATTCTTTGGTTATCAGAAACCCGTGTACTTCTTAAAATAGCTTTGGCAGAGAATCTAATTCTTTGGTTAAATAAATTGGTTCCATTTCGGGAATCTGATAATCTTTGTTTTACTTTCAAACAATATCCTTTGAATTATGTTGAACGCCAGTGACAACAACCAATAAATGGATGGAACTCCATCACCTACAAGAAACCCACCAGGTTCAAGGGAACATTCTCCAGAAAGATCCAACCAAAATCGCAATGACAACGATCAAACAGGAGAACAAGATCAGGTGAAGCAAATTATTGCAGAGTATGTGAACCAAGCCTTACAAGACTTTGTGAGGGGGTTACCGGCTGCATCACCTACCCCGCCTCCTAACAACACCATAACTGTGGAAAACCCTCAATCCAGGTTAGCAAACTCAGGAAGTAGGGCTACTCCTCATGAATCCCTCGAAGTAAGACCAGGTATGTCCAATAATCTAGAGTTACAATCTTTATTACTAACCTTGCAGAAATAGGTAAAGGAACAAAACGATCGAATCGAACAAATTCTTGGAGTACCACCTGTTATCAAAGGCATTGACGTTGATAGATATTCTCAACAACCTTGGAAGCCAAGTGCAGCACCCCTGCCTATTCCCAGGAAATTCAAAATGCCCGATGTTCCTAAGTATGACGGGACAACTGACCCACGTGACCATGTGACTACTTTTACCACCAGGGTGAAGGGCAACGACTTTCAAAACAAGAAATTGAGTCAGTCTTAGTTAAGAAGTTTGGAGAAACACTTACCAAAGGAGCATTAACCTGGTTGTAACGACCCGACCGGTCGTTTTGCGTTCTAGGACCCCGTGCCCCTAAACTAGACTTCCCATAGTTACTTTTTCGGATTTATGACTTGTGGCGACGGGTGGTTCGGGATTCGGACGAGTTTGGAATGGTATAGGAAAGATTGGTTCCTTAAGGATGGACTTAAAGGCCAAGTTTGACTTCGGTCAACATTTTTAGTAAACGACCTCAGAATTAAGATCCAAGGGTTTCGGTAGGTTTGTATGATGATTTTGGACTTGGGCGTATGTTGGGAACGGGTTTTGGAGGATCCGGGAGCGTTTCAACGCCACATAGTGAAATAAGAGTTTCCTTAAGTTCAAGTTGTGGTCTGGAGCGTTATTTTGTGTTATCAAGGTTTGAACAAAATTTTGAGATTGGGAATAGTTCTGTCGTGTCATTTATGATTTGCTTGCAAAATTTTAGGTTATTTCGAGTAGTATAGGGAGGTCCGGCATAATGGAAACGAATTCAAGAACTTAAAGATTCTTAAGTTTGATCCTAGGGGTTTTCAGGTGTGATTTTTAGTTTTAGCGTTGTTTTGAGTGTTTCGAAGGCTCAAGAGAGTCCGTAATATGATTTAGGACATGTTGGTATATTTGGACAGGGGCTCGGGTGGGCGCGTATACCATTTGGGAATCGCACGAAGCCAAAAACTAGCTACAACTGCTGGTGAACCAGATCTGGTGCGACCGCACCTGCGGTGGCCCAGTCGCAGGTGCGAGACTGCTCCTGCGGTCCCAACCTTGTAGATGCGCCCCCAGGTGAGTTTGCCCATTTCTGCAGATGCGGATAGATTTCCGCAAAAGCGGAGCCGCGGGTGCGGACTCCGCTCAGCAGGTGCGAACTCAGGACCCCTCCCCCATTTCCGCAGATGCGATATTTATCTCGCAAATGCGAGACCGCAGGTGCGGTCCTCGAGCCGCAGGTGCGAAAAACCTATAGGTAGTAAGGTTCTTTTAAAACATGGGAATAAGCCATTTTTCACCATTTCTTTCCTCCACTGGCGACCTTAGGAGCTTGAAAAAGAGACAAATGACCTAGCTACTGAAAGGTAAGTAATTTCTACCCTAATGTTAGTTTAATACTTGAATTCATAGGTAAATTAACACCTTAATTAGTGGAAACCATGGGTTAGCATAAAAACCTAGGGTTCTTTGAAAATGAGAGAATTTCCATGGAATTGGTTATGAAATCCAGCAAAAACTACATATTGTTGATCCTTAGACTATGTGTGAGTGTTTCCTTCAAAAAAATTTGAAATCCGAGCATGTGGGCCCGGGGGCGTGTTTTGAGATTTTTCAAAGTAGGTTGAAATAACTAATTAAATAGGGAAATTTCGTACTTTTGAGCATGGATTAATACATGTATACCATATTTGATTAGTTTCGAGTCCTTGGGAGACGAGTTTGGAGTTTCGGGTGCTTTCTTGATCCGGAAAGTAGGTTCCACACGTGGTGAGTCTCCTTTCTAACCTTGTAAGAGGGAATTTTTCCCATAGTTGTGAGCATGTAATTTTTAACCTACTATATGTTCCTACAAAATTCAATAAATTAATTAATGATTATAAACCTTGTTGAATTTCAATGTTTGTGTGTGAATTATCTACATTACATAAATCACAATTTGTCTTTTAAAATTCATAAATGATTTAAAGTCGCATGATTTGGTGCATGACTTCAATCATTTTTATTACGGAAAATTATTCTCTAAATAATCACATTTTTTAACTAGAAATTTCAACCTTTAATTTACTCAGTAATTAAAATTTAAACTAGAGTTAATCAATATATTACTTGTGATCGATTGAAATAAATAACAACAAAAATGTTGATTATTTGACACAATGTAGATTTAATGATTAATTCATTCATTTATTCTAATAAAATTGTGAAATTTGTTCCTTAAATGATATGAGTATTAAATCAAATGATATTACTCTTAATTAATTTATAATTAGACAAAAACTAAGTTAGAATTAATCACTACATTTTTTTTAATAAGTGTTAGAGTTAAAATAGGTTTAAAATCGGACCTGGGCCAAATTACCCAGGCCCAAACTCCCTTCTCCCTAACACCAAACAATCCAGCCCAAACCCCTTAACCGGGCCTGTCCCTCGTAACAACCAAACGACACCGTTTTGCCCCATCAAACCCCAGTCGTTGGATCATTTCGATCCAACGGTTCCGAACCCCACACCTCTAAACTATATAAATGTCCTAACCAAACCNTTTCACCCTATGGTCCTCTCCTACCCCTTAACCCCATCCCACCATCAGCTTCCCTAAAAAAGCACTCAAATCCCGTCGATTCCAGATCTAAGAAGTTGTCAGAACCCTAATGTGTGCTAATGGCGAATCCAAGCGGCTCTGTGACTCAAACTCACATGAGTCGATGGCTTTTGACAAGAGCCGTCGATTCATGTGAGTAAGGGTCACTTTTGGAAGTCGCCGTAGTCCGGCTTAACTCCGGTTAATCGCCGTAGTTCGTCCAAACCCCTCAAACGGGTATCCCCATTTCTTTCCTATGTGTTTCTTGATTTGTTAGCATAAATAGGCCCTAGATGCTTACTGTGTCCCTTTATTTTTCCTTTTACCTATTCATGTTCTCCGTTTTTTCCAAATGCATTTAGCTTAGATTTTTGTCACTATTTTGTATGATTTAACTGTTTAAATTTAGTAATTGGTATGACCAAGATTAGCATTAGGTTTTGTTTAGTTTCCTTTCTCTGCTAATTTCCGAACATTTTTATGATTGGTGGATTCTGTCAATAAACGAGCATGAACAACTGATCGATTAAATCCCTGAATTCATAGGTTAAAATGTTTTGTTAGTAAAACATCCCCTATTAGTTGCTTTGTTCATGTTTTGTTCATATTTTTGTTTGAGGTCGTCGTTTGTTTAACTTTGACTTTTGCTGCCTCTGTTATTAGTCTCAATTAGATGTTAACCTCCAGTTAATCATGGGTTAAATGGCGACTCTTAGTTTAGATTGTCTTATTCAATTAACTCAAACAAACTGATTCCCCCTAGGCTCAAGTGAAACTTAAACATGTTTAATACAAGAAAACTGACTAATTTTAACAACTTAGTTAACTCTCATTAATCAACCAAAATCCTAAACAAAGTTGAAATCAGTTAATAATTAGAAAATTAATGAACCAATTGGTCTAAAACTCAGTTCTAAAACAAAGTTTGGTCATGATTTAACCTAGACTTATCAAGACTAATTTAGTTAACAATAATTTTCCATAATAACTTGTTTAATAGATTAACTTAGTCTAATAGTCTCTTAAAAAAAAAACTAACTAAGTCCTAAAACATGTCCAGGACAACTAGTTAGGATTAATTAGCTAAAACAAATTAGTTAACCTGATCTTAATAATTGATCAAGTTTCTGATTTTAGGTCATTAAGTTGAATTAACCAAATTGAATCAGTTAACTTAGGTTAAGAAGTTAAGCTAATTGGCCTAAATTAATTAACAAGTTAAACCAGAGTTAATACCTAATGATCTTAGTTAAGTAGAAAGCTAACTAGAGTTAACTAACCAAAGTCCAAGTAATAACCCAAGTGAGTTTAACCCTGATTACCCAATGGTAAATTCAGGGACTCCAAGGGGGTATATTAGGTAATGTAGTTAGGAAATCAGAATTTTAAGGATAAAAGGGTCTTTTGATAAGAAAGAATGTTCAAGAATAGGGGCAGCTGTCCCAAAGATAAGGTTGACAGCTACCCTATGTACTATTAGGACCATTTTTCAGCCTTTTGGATAAGGGATATGCCAAAAGCATATCCCATCTTTGGACTCCTTATAAATAGACTTTCTTTTGACATATTCTGGACCTTTTTTTTGAACCTGAGGCCCTGTTGAAAATCTGGACACATAAATTTCATATACACACACACAGTAGAAATCCTATACTAAAAGAACACTCGATTAGGTATAGAAATATCTGAAAAAATATGGTTTTCCTCAGTCTGGATATTCTTGAACTTGGGTGGTAGCTGACTGGTTTTTTCTGGGTTTTAAAAGTTTATCCAGTTGAAATCTGCTTTTCTTGCTGGTATTGCTTTAATTTCTGGTTTTTCAAGCTCTCACTTTCTGGGTTTCTCTACTACTGGTCTTGTTGCATGTTAGTTGCTGTGTTGATCTCCAGTTTTTAGCATCTGACTTTTATTTGGTCAGATTTTCTGTTGTTTTACTCTTAAAGAAGGTATGTATCTATTCATCTGTTCTCAATGAAAAGTTGATTTGAAATTTTTATCTTCTGTCCAATATAAGTTGGTTGTTTTTTATATCTAAAGATTTTCTTCTGTTCTATATAATGTGACAATGTGGGTGTGATAAAGAGTTTGTGAGTGTGATAAACATAGTCCTGCTGTTAGTATTTCTTTGCTGGAAGATTTTGTTTATTTCAGATTAGAGGTATATAAATGTAGTTGATAATCATAGTTCCACTTCTTAAAATAGCCGCACTATGATGTAGAATCTGACCTTCTCTATGGTCAGGTTCTCTCTATAAATGTGCAGAAAATATGCTTTCAANAGATTTCTGGTCGCAGACAACTTAAAACAGAGTCAATATTTCCTCGGTTTTGGGATTTTTTTTAAAAATAAAATGGTGTCCCGGAACATCGTCAAAAATCCGGGTGGCGACTCTGAAAACTAAAAATAAATCCCAAATCCGAACAATGTCGCTTTAATTGGAAAAACTCCCTTATTACCCTTCATTAATCGGGGGTAGTGAAAAAGGAGGTGTGACAGCTCTGGCGACTCCGCTGGGGATCGAACCTAGAATCTCTGGTTCAGGGTTCAGAATTCGAGCTTAGAATAACTGTTATATTTGGCTTTATTATCTGATTTTACATGTTTGAAGCTAATGTGCTAAATGCCGCTTTTTACCGCTTTGATATTATTTGAACTGTATATAAAATGTGCTGAAACCCTCTTCTCTCTGAGTCTTCTAAATCATCTGGGAAGTGTGCACTTCGTGTGACTTCTTTTCTGTTAGAGTCATATCCAAATTTTAGAACGAGGTTCGGATAAGTTGCAAAGCCGGCGAAGCTTCTGTATTCCCGGTACGCTGCCCCAACCTCGGCTCGAGTTGTCCGCTCGGGTAAGCCTGGTCTAGAACAAAACCCCAGATTTAAACCTAGAATAACAAAACCTCATGCCGGATCCCTAGTAGGAACGCTTATTTGCATCATGTGCATTTGACTTAGGGGACTCAACACAGGGGTTGGGTCCGTCTAGGACAGGTGGACCCGAAATAAAAGACTACCCTGATGCATCTTATTTGCTACGTATGCATTTATTTGTCACAGCTTGTGTATCGACCGGATAAACGAAAAAGATGAGCAGAAAAACCAAGAGTGAGGTAGAATAGAGAATTTTCCCTATTTTAGAAAATCCTCGTGTCTATTCTGAAACGCTGCCAAAATTTCTAAAACAAATAAATAAAATATACAAAAAAAAAAATGAGTGGGTATACATTAATCAAGATTTTTCCCGAACTACGCTTTGTTTGATTCTCACTGGTGTGAGATACGTAGGCAACCCTCATCGGGTCCAACTCCATTTTTTCAAAAATCAAACAAATATAGCCTTAAATAAAATCAGGTGAAGCCATTATAGCCTAATCGCCCAAGTGGGGCGCCGGAAGGCCGTCTGGCAAGAATAAGCCACCTATGTTTTTAAAATTTCGACCCAATTCGCGAANGGTCGGTTGTAAAAACTTTAGGGGGACTTACCGGCCTTTTAAAGATCAAGCCGAGGTTTGACATCATCGAATCTCTAATACCATTTTGGGATCCCTCCCACAATGTATTCCACTTCTCGGAATTTGAATTAACACCCACGCTTGAGGAAATAGCAGGGTATGATGGTCTCAATGACAAGCTCAGAAGTCGGTACCCAGTGGCACCCAGGGCAGTGACTCCCCACAAGTTTCTGGATCTGTTGAACATTATCCGGGACGTCCAAGACCCACATCTGTCCGAAGGCTTCTGTACTTTCTACTTTCCTTACAGACGTTATGGAGATCCCCAGGGTTACGAGGCTAGCAACACTGGTCTGACTCACAAAGATCAGGCTAAATGGGAAGCCCGCCGGGGGTTAGCTTTTGTGGTAGCATTCTTGGGCACCTTGATATGCCCAAGAAGCGACGGATGCATAGACATCGGACTTGTAGGGATGGCAGACTTCATGATGAAAAAGTTCAATGGAACATTGATACCAATGGTCTTAGCCGAGATATACCGTGCCCTAACAGTTTGCCAATCCGGGGGAAAATTCTTCGAGGGGTGAAACCTGCTCCTACAAATTTGGCTGACTGAACACCTCTGCCACCAACCAGGCTATATGAACTATGGTTTAACCGGTTTAAACTGCATTGAGGAACATAGCACTTGGGTAAAAGGCCGCCAATTCCCAGAAGGCACGGAATCCTGACGCTCCTATTTGAGCTCACTAACCGCCAACCAAATCGAGTGGACGTTCGGATGGCTCCCTCTCGACGAGGTAATCAATATGTCGGCTGAGGTTTGCTATCTCCTATTAATGGGCTTGCGAAGCATTCAACCATATGCCCCGCACCGGGTCTTACGCCAGTTAGGGAGGCAGCAGGGTGTTCCCCATGATGAGGATTTAAGCCAACAAGCCATTGAATTGTGCCCAAGAGCTGCATTCCCTGAAAGCAGGGTCCGCCAAATCTGGAATGAATGCCGGTTTTTAGAACCTCGAACTCGAGTGAGAGACTTATCAAAGGGGGAAGTGGAACCCGCTTACACCTCCTGGTACGGGGTAAGGGGCCGGGAACATCAAGAGCAAGAACGACCCGCAAAAAGACCCCATGTACAACAATTCACCGAGCAAACTCAAGAGCATTGGGCTTGGTTAGAAAAAGAGAACAGCTACCGAGCCACCATAAGCAAGCTGGAGGCCCAGGTCAGGGCAATCAAGTTCGAAAATACTCTGCAAACTGCCTCAATCGAAGGAGAGAAAAATAGGTTAGTTCAAGAAAATGAAGCCCTCCGGGCCCGGATACAGGAATTGAAAACAGCTGTCGAGAACCCAGAAAGAAGCAGGACCGACGAAAGACTTATCAACGGTTTGAGGCATAAAGTATGTAGTTATGGGAACGAGTTAGACAAAGCCGAAGAAGAACTGGCAGAAGCTCAGGCAAGACTAACAAGGGGTGAAGAAGAAAGAACAGGATTTATTCAGAAACTAAGAAAGAAGTATGACCAGGAAGTCGTGGGTTTGAAAGAAAAGTTGGTCACCGTCGAGAACTAAAGGTCCAAACAGGCAAAAGGGTTTAAAACAGAGAGGGAACATTGCTATGCCATGATGGCTCGGTTAGAAAGAGAGTTGCAACGATGGAAAGACCAGAGTCACAAGGATGCCCAAACTCTAGAAGCAAGATCCCAACAAATCGGGCGCCTACTTCAAGAGAAAGGTATTATCAGACGAAGGGTCCAAGAGATAGCTGACTACATCGTCATCAAATGTCAAGAATGCGAAGATATGACTCGGACCACTTTCTTCTCTGCCGTTATGATCTTTGTCCATAAGATAATGGACGACCTTTACTGCCTCCGACAAGACATAGCACGCAGGCCTGTGGCAAGGCCGAATGATGCCCCACCGGTCCCTGGAGCAACGAAAGCACTAATGTATTCTTGATATTTGCGAGTCTGTACTTCATTTCTTCAGTCACAATCATATATTGAGTCCACGATAGTCTTTATTGTTTTCGAAAAATGTGTGTCAAGTCTGTTTTGCAAGCTCCGAGCTGTTAACTTTCTGTAATCAAAAGCGTTTATTTAATGAATGAAATTTTTCTCAGAATGAAGCTTTTTAGGAAATGATATATGCCTTTCGAGGTCTAGCCATATTGAACTACGCAATGATCTGATTCACGCGGCGCCGTGATACGTAGGCAGTCCACATAGGATTCGATCATAACCGTACGGGCAATTTGTCTATGCTTTAAAAAAACTAACGTTTGTTGGTTCAATCTTAAGAAGGTATTTTAAGGTGGTTGGTTTTGCAGTAACCTGGCTCCCCATACTTACTTCACTAGATCGACGGGAAGCATAGAAATGACTTCTGAAAGTCAACTGCCAATCGTCAACTCCACCGTGGAAGACCTAAACCCCGCCGTTCCAACATCGGAGTCCGCAACAGCGGAAGAAAACAGGGCTCTGCGTTGCCGCATGCTAGAAATGTGGGACGCATGGTCCAATGGTAGGTAACCACCTAGTACTATCCCAGGATTCCCAGAAATAATCCCCAGAGCAGGAGGGACGTACAACATCCCCATAAGCTACCCGGCCACGCCATTTGGATATCCAAATATGTCGGCTCATTTTGCCGGAAGGCCTTCTGAGGTTTGCCCCCAGGCTTTGTTTTCTGGTACATCTTCCAACATTTTTACCGCACCACCCATTTCCGCCACAGCCCCACCAACTATCTCCGGACCAAGTTTCGAGCCACCGGCATTTACATTCCAAACACCATCCGTCCATCAGGACATTGCTCATACTGCTCCGAATGCATATCTCCAACAAACTCAGCCCGAGTTCGCTTTGGGACAGGATAAGAAAATCTTCGAAGTCGAAGAAATAGCCCGGAAAATGAGGAGTATTGAACAAAGCCTCAAGAACATGCAAGGGCTAAGCGGG
>ML437880.1:0-13004 GCA_005239525.1 Nicotiana knightiana
CCTTCTTGCTTTATATTTATTGTCTGAGTTATATTTTTCTTGTTCGTGTAGAATTGTTTTATTTCGTTATAATATATATATATATATTATTATCACAGGTTATATGTTGTTAATGCCCCGCCATAGCCTCGTCACTACTTCGCCGAGGTTAGGCTCGGCACTTACTCAGTACATGGGGTCGGTTGTACTGATACTACACTCTGCACTCTTTTGTGCAGATCCAGGTATCGACCAGCAGTAGAGATATTTAGAGCGGCTATTCATTTACTCGGAGACACGAGGTATATCTGTCGGCGTTCACAGATCCCGAGAGTCTTCTCCTATTTCCATAAACGCTGTTTTATTTTATTCAGAACAGTTACATTATTTCTTTAGTAGTTCGTGAATTGTGACACCAGACCCTGGGTAGTCTTAGAGTTATTTATATAATTAGTTCGTGGTTCGTTTTTATTCAATTGTTTATTATTTTATCATTGAAAATCATTTAAATTAAGTTTACATTAGATTTATTTATTGATGTTTAAGAAATAATCAAAGGAATTTAGCTACTCAAATTCTAACATTGGCTTGCCTAGCAAGTGTGGTGTTAGGCGCCATCGCGATCCCTAAGGTTGGGAATTTGGGTCGTGACAAAAATCATCCCATAGCATTTAAAAGCCACACGTTAAATGAGATGGAGCTGCGTTACACGGTGCAAGAGAAGGGGATAATTGTCATTGTGCATTACCTTCGTACATAGCGACATTATTTTCTCGGGTCGAGGTTCATGCTCAATACTGACAATGTGGCTACTAGCTACTTTCAGACGCAGAAGAAGCTCACACCAAAACAATCTAGGTGACAGTATTTCTTGGCGGAGTTTGACTATGTGATGGAGTATAAGCCAGCCATAGATAACGTTGTGGCCGATGCCTTGAGCCGAAAATCCTAGCTTTCTGCCATCACTTCAGCGAGTTGGGACATTCGCAAGGCTATAAAAGAAGGCATGCAACTTTTATCCAGCAGCCAAACAGTTTATTTATTTAGCCAACAAATGCAAGACGAGACATTTTTTGGTAGAAGATGTTCTAGTGCTTACCACGGGTCGGCGGGTCTACGTGCCTAAGTTTGGAGACATTAGATGGTGGATTATGAGGAGGAGTCATGACACAATGTGGGCTGGTCATCTACGCCAACGTCGCACTAGGGTCTTGGTTGAGTCAGTCCACTATTGGCCACGTATGCGAGATGACATAGAGTGTTATGTGCAGACTTGTCTTGTCTGTCAACAGGACAAGGTTGAGCAACAACAACCTAGAGGACTTTTGGAGCCACTACCAATTGTAAAGACGTGACTATGGACTTTATCACTTGCCTACCGAAGTCTGACGGTTATGGTACTATTATGGTGGTCGTGGTTAGATATTCCAAATGTGCAACCTTCATGCCCGCCTCACTAGGTTGCACTTCCAAGGAAGACGCCAAGCTATTCTTTTAAGAATGTTGTTAAGTATTGGGGCTTACCACGGCATATTATAACGATGATCCGAGTAGGGGTAAATCAAGTCGAGCACCTATTACTATCACCACCTCGCATGATCGAGAGATTGAGGCTATAACGGATTACCAGGCCAGGAGAAAACAAGGGCAGAAAGCCACCGTCATCCAATGGAAGGGGCAATCACCGGAAGAGGCCACGTGGGAACGATATGAAGAGTTATGGAAATTCAAAGATAAGATGCGAGAGTTTATGAAGCAGCATTGCACCGCGATCATCGTAGCATAAGGTGGGTGAGAGTGTGATGACCTGCCGCATCATCATGCCACATAGGCACAATTTGGCATATGTTTGTGCCATGTGGAAGCTTATATATGAGGAAAGCTAGAATTTGTGAGAAGATTCTAGATAAGTATAGACATTTCCTTTGGAAGACCCTAGTTCCCTATGGATTTGCTTGGAAAGTCCTTGGAATCTTCTAGGCTTGTAGAGAATTCTAGAGAAAGCCCTTATCTTGTAAATATTAAGGACTTGTGTAACAATTAATATTTACATTCTAGCCCCTATGATACTAGTATATAAAGTGGGCCATTCATATGTAATTCACTAAGAAAACAATCAAGTTCTCCCTAATACAAATTTTCCTTTAATAATTCTCTAGTTTTATTTCTAATTTTCTCTTAGCAATCTTGAGTGTAGTAAGGTTGACTTGGCATAGCAAGAACGAGAGAAAGTTGTGTAAGATCATGAGCAAGTTCTCAAGTGTCGCACGTGTACTTAGTTAACAACTAAGGACGTGACAATGTGGTATAAGAGAAAAGGTTACAACTAAAGGAATGGCAAATGATGGAGAAATTAATGCTGCCAACACCCAAGCCAAAATCATCCAGGATACTGCTGGAAAGAAGGGTCGTAACAAGAAAGGGAATGCCACTAACAAGAGCTAGGACGTTCCACTCGAGGTTGTGTCAAACGAAGGGCTTACATACCAAGAACCATCTTCCACTAAGGCAAGCGAGGATGAAGTGGAAGTCTTGTCCGAGGACGTCTCGCTTGGAAAAGAGTGGGTGATGAACATGAATGCGGGGATGGATGCTATGGAGATCTTTGGCCAACGCTCGGGGAAGGTGGAAGGCACCCTTAACGTTCTTGAGGGGGACAATCTTGAAGAGGTTGAGAGTATCCGATATGAATTAGATTAAGGCAAACCATCACTGCCTTAGAGTGCAGACTCATGGAGGCTTTGAGTACTATCGATTCTATGAAGGCAAAGATAGAGTCACTAGAGGAGCATGTTGATGCTGGCGTGAATGAGGCAGCCATCAATGTTGTGGTGAAAAGGGAGGCCAAGATCAAGGCACCCAAACCCCCGGTGTTCAAAGTTGTTCGTGATGCACAAGAAGTGGAAAACTTCCTTTGGCACTTGGATGACTACTTCAGACACAACAAAGTGAGGGACGACGAGGAGAATATCAACACTGTCATGTTGTACCTCTCAGAGACTGCCATGCTATGGTGGAGAAGGAAGATGGACGATTTGGATAAAGTTTTATGTACTATTAGCACGTGGGATAAATTAAAAGTTGAGTTCAAGCGACACTTCTTTCCAAACAATGTCTTGTACGAGGCAAGGCGCAAGCTTAGGGATTGAAGAAAAGAAGGAGCATATGTGACTATGTCAAGAAGTTCACTACCCTTATGCTTCAAATATCCAACCTGACCAATGATGACTTGCTTTTGCACTTCATGGACTGGTTGCAAAATTGGGCTAAAAAGGAGTTGCAATGCCGGTAAGTCACTGATATAGACCAAGCCATAGTGGAGGCTGAATCATTGATTGATTTCAGGCATGACAAGAACGACAAAGGCAAAGGCAGGGAGTTAAAGGTTAGAAATGTCAAAGGTGGGGGAGATCGTGGCAAAGGCAAGGAGAACCAATAATACTCCACGACTCAAGATTGCAAAAGGTCGAGTGGCCGTCAAGGCTATACCGAGAAGAAGGCCTAGGCCAAGAAGAAGGGATGCTATATATGCGCAGGTTCGCACGGCTTCAGGAATTGTCCCGACCTAAAGAGCATTAGCGGCATGGTCCGTGAACGAAAAGAACAGCTGTAAGGAGAGAGTTCGTGAACCGCACATTTGGGTATGATCAGATTATGTGGTGCTGTCAAGAACCAAGCTATCCAATCTACCAAGAATGGAAATCACTATGTAGATCTCACCATGGACAACAAACCCACTCGTGCAATGGTGGATACTGGAGCAACTTATAATTTTGTGACTGAGGCTACTATAAAGAAACTAGAATTAAAGTTTGCTCCAACAAACTCCCGCGTCAAGACTGTGAATGCCGAAGTACAAAATGCTCGTGGGGTAGCTAATAAAGTTGGTGTCAAATTGGGAACTTGAAAAGGTATGGAAAACTTTATCGTAATCGCTATGGATATCTTTTACATCATGTTGGGGCAAGAGTTCTTTAGACATTGTCATACCTTGATCGACCCCTACCTCCAACATCTCTTGGTTATGGAGCGAGAAAGATCTTGCATGGTGCCTACAGTAACTATGCAGACAGAGCGAATCATAACTTTCAGCTATGCAGGTTGTTAAGGGGATCAAAAACGGGGAGCCAACGTTCGTAACAACTATTGCAAATCTAGAGGAAGACAAGGGTTTTCAAGAGACACTGTTGCGTTGCATAAAGAAGTTACTTAAGGAAAACAAAGATGGCATGCCCGATGAGTTTTCTAAGCACTTGTCGTGTAGGTGATAGGTGGATCACAATATTGAGATGGAGCCAGGGGCTAAGCCACCCGCATTTGCCCCATATCTTACGGCACCACCCGAGCTAGAAGATCTTAGGAAAAAATTGAAAGAGCTTCAAGATGTTGGTCACATTCGCCCATTAAAGGCACCTTTCAGCACGCCAGTATTATTCCAGAAGAAGAAGGATGGATCGCTGAACTTATGCATAGACTACTGAGCACTTAATAAAGTCACAGCGAAGAATAAGTACCCGATCCTGCTCATTAATGAATTGTTCGATAGACTTGGGCAATCCAAGTACCTTACCCAGGTGGATCTTCGTAAAGGCTACTACCGGGTTCAAATTGCAGAAGGGGAAGAGTCGAAGACAACATGTGTGACGAGATATGGAGCCTTTGAGTTGTTGGTGATGCCCATCAGCTTAACCAATGCACCAGCCACATTTTTTACCCTTACAAACAAGATTTTCCATCCCTAAATTGATCAGTTTGTGGTAGTCTACTTAGATGACATGGTCATATACAACAACACCTTGGAGGAGCACATGGAGAACTTAAGGAAGGTTTTCCACGTCTTGTGGGAGAATGATCTATGCATCAAGAGGAAGAAATTCAAGTTTGCACAATCAAAGATGCACTTCTTAGGCCATGTCATTACCAATGATGAGCTACGCATGGACGAGGCTAAGGTACATGCTATCCAGGAGTTTTGGAGGCACCTACAGAGGTAACTGAGTTAGGATCCTTCCTTGGCCTTGCTAACTACTATCGCCGGTTCATCAGTGGCTACTCAGCGAAGGCCACACCATTGACTGAGTTGCTAAAGAAATACAAGCCATGGGTTTGGACGGAGCATTGTCAAAAGGCGTTTGAATGCCTTAAGGAATCAGTAAAACATGAGCCAGTCTTGGCATTACCTGACTTTTCCAAGACATTTGAGGTGCACACAGAAGCTTCAGACTTTTCCATTTGAGGTTTCCTAATGCAGGAAAAGCATCCCATAACATTTGAAAGACACAAGTTAAATGAGACGGAGTCACGTTACACAGTGCAAGTGAAGGAGATGATTGTCATTGTGCATTGCCTTCGTACATGGAGACATTATTTTCTCGAGTCGAGGTTCATGGTCAATACTGACAATGTGTCTACTAGCTACTTTCAGACGCAGAAGAAGCTCACACCAAAACAAGCTAGGTAACAGGATTTCTTGGTCGAGTTTGACTATGTGATGGAGTATAAGCCAGGCATACATAACGTTGTAGCCGATGCCTTGAGACAAAAAGCCGAGCTTTCTTCCATCCCTTCAACAAGTTGGGACATTCATGAGGCTATAAAAGAAGGCATGCAGCATGATCCAGCAGCCAAACAGCTTATCAATTTGGCCAACTAGGGCAAGACGAGACATTTTTGGGTAGAAGATGTTTTATTGCTTACCACGGGTCGGCGGGTCTACGTGCCTAAGTTTGGAGACATTAGATGGTGGATTATGAGGAGGAGTCATGACACAATGTGGGCTGGTCATCTACGCCAACGTCGCACTAGGGCCTTGGTTGAGTCAGTCCACTATTGGCCACGTATGCGAGATGACATAGAGTGTTATGTGCAGACTTGTCTTGTCTGTCAACAGGACAAGGTTGAGCAACAACAACCTAGAGGACTTTTGGAGCCACTACCAATTGCAGAGAATCTATGGGAAAGCGTGACTATGGACTTTATCACTTTCCTATCGAAGCCCGACGGTTATGGTACTATTATGGTGGTCGTAGTTAGTTGTTCCAACTATGCAACCTTCATACCCGCCTCACCAGGTTGCACTGCCAAGGAAGCCGCCAAGCTATTATTTTAAGAACGTGGTTAAGTATTACGGCTTACCAAGGCATATTATCATGAAGATAAGGATGATCTTAGTAGGGGCCAATCAAGTTGAGCGCCTATTATTATCACCGCCTCGCATGATCGAGAGATTGAGGCTATCATGGATCACCAGGCCAAGCAAAAATAAGGGCAGAAAGCCACTGCTATATTCCTCGTCCAATGGAAGGGGCAATAACCGGAGGAGGCCACGTGGGAACGATATGAAGACTTATGGAAATTCAAAGATAAGATGCGAGAGTTTATGCAGCAGCATTGCGCCGCGGTCGTCGCAGCATAAGGTGGGGGAGAGTGTGATGACCTGCCACATCATCATGCCACATAGGCACCATTTAGCGTATATTTATGCCATGTGGAAGCTTATATATGAGGAGAGCTAGCATTTGTGGGAAGATTCTAGAGAAGTATAGACATTTCCTTTGGAAGACTCTAGATCCCTGTTGATTTGCTAGGAAAGTCCTTGGAATCTATTAGGCTTGTAGAGAATTCTAGAGAAAATCCTTATCTAGTAAATGTTAAGGACTTGTGTAACAATTAATATTTACATTCTAGCCCCTATGAGACTAGTATATAAAAGGAGTCATTCATATATAATTCACTACGCAAACAATCAAGTTCTCTCTAATACAAAGCTTCCTTTAACAATTCTCTTGTGTTCTTTCTAACATTCTCTTAGCGATCTTGAGTGTAGGAATGCTGATTAGGCATAGCAAGAACATGCGCAAGTTATCAAGTGTCGTACGTGTACTTACGTGTACTTAGTTAACGACTAAGGACGTGACGCTAAGCCTCGATATTGCCATTGGTCCTTGTCGACGTTGTTTGGTTAAAATCCATATATAACATATTGATAATTTTTTATTAAGAGGTACAAAATATAAAAACGTAAATTAACAAAGAAATTAAATATTTCTAACATGTAGAAACTTTACAAACATCTTCGGTCCACTCCACAGAACAAACAAAAGAAAGAAAAACGAATTATTGACCTAATATATAAATTATCTTTCTCCACGTTGTTCTGGAGTGAGTCCTCCTTTTCCACAAACTGGACAACTCTTCAAACCAAACCCTTGGCAATCAAAGCACCTACGACAAAATAAGATTATCAAGTTTTTAAGCTCAACCAAATATGATGCAATAATATTTTTCGTTTTTCTTTTTTTCTTTATCCACTTTGAAAAGAAAGCTTACTTCCATCTTTCAAAGATGTTCCCGTTCTTCTTATTCTTTCCTGTCCCCTGGACCCAAAAAAATAATATAAAGAGAGACAAATGAATAGGCCTTAATTTTAAAATGTCATGTAACACTTGAGATCTGTTTGGTACGAAGGAAAATATTTTTTACTTATTTTTCAGTGTTTGGTTAAATAACAAAAAATATATAATTTAGACAAACACTATATAAAATAAAATAGGTAAGAGTGAAGGAGATTAGTAGGTCGGGGTCTAAGGGCCGGAGGGGCGGTGGCAATGTTAGGAGGGTGGGAAGGGTTGCAGGGGTTGGGTGGGCGAGGGGTGGGTACAGTGGGTGTGGGGTGGGGGTTGGGAATAAGGTAGGGAAAATTAAGAAAGAATTTTAGGAAATATTTTTCTCCTTTTGGTGGGGAAGTTATTGTCCTCCAATTAGAGGAATATAAGTTCATGTAGAAAAATATTTTTCAAAATGTTAAAGACAATCAAACATGGAAAAATTAAAATATAATTTTTATAAAATATTTTTCTCACACCAAACACACCCTTAATAATAATGAATTATTTTAGTCTTTTCTCTTTGTTTATTCCATTTCTTTTTCTCTAAAAAGACGCTATACATTTTCATTTACAATGTAATGTTAATTAGAGGATTAATTAATCAGATAAGAATACCTTACATCCAGGACACTCTATTGCACCTTGACCTCCGCAATTTTCACACCTATTCACAATCTGCAAGTCATTAATTTAGATCAAAACGTTGAATAACTCCAATAAAAATATTTGCAACTAATTATATATGAGCTCGTTTATAAGGGTGTTTTGGAGCAACGTTTAAGTTGTTTCCGTGTGACCTATGGGTCACAAGTTCGAACCATGAAATCAGTCACTATTGTTTGCATCAAGATAGGCTACCTACATCATACCCCATTGGGGTGCGATTTTTGCTCGAACTCTACGTGAACGCGGGATGCTTTGTGCACCGAACTGTCATTTAATTATATGAACTCGTTTAGAAAGAACAAAAAAAAGTAAAGTTGTTACACTTATCCTCAATTCATACTTATATGTTGATTATATATGAACTCTTTTAGAAGGTCGGAAGCCTTGACGTAATGGTTAAGTTGTCTTCATGTGACTTATAGATCACAGTTTCGAACCATGAAATCAACCGTTGATGCTTGTATCAAGATAGGCTGCCTACATCACATCCCTTTGGGGTGCGATCTTTCCTCGGAGCTGACATGAATACGAGATATTTTGTGTACCGGACTGCCCTTTAATCCTATGAACTCGTTTAGAAAGAAAAGAGAAGTAAAGTTATTACACTTATTCTCAATTCACACTTATAATTAATATGTTAACACAATTATGTTATGGTCACCATATATCTTACCTCTAATCCTCAGTCTTGAAATAAAGAAAATTTGCACAGGCAGTCTAAAACTATGAATTGAAGAAGTGATAAAAACACGATCGATCTGGACATCAAATTAAGATTTCCAGAATTTCAATAAGGAAATATATTTGAATAAAAGAGAGTTAGAGACTCACTGATTTAAGTGAAAAAACACCAGATTTTGACGCAGAAGTAATAAATCTCTGGCCTCTCGGTGGATTATTTCCCTTGTTATAATCACTTCTGGTATTACCGTGTGAAATTAGAGGAATATTTGGTGTAATTGAAGGTTTGGCAAAGCAGCAAGATGTGGAAAAACTAGCCATTTTTCCTAGTTGACAGTCTTTTCATTTAAGTTTTGTGCTTCTTAATTGAAGTGGAAATGGATAACGAGCTTATACCACCCACATATTCTTTGACGGTCCCTTATCCATCAATTATTTTGCATGAACATGCTTTTCTAAATTCGGATTAGAGTTATACTACAAAACATATTATGAGTACAAAAAAATTCTAAACTATTAATATAATTTAACTTATTATAAAATGTTATTAATTATTTTTTTTACTCAAGGTACCAATTATAATGCTTATATGAGCTAGCTAGTTTATGTGCAATAAGTAACAAGATAGTATAAATAATTTTTTATGCTGTCAATTTTCTTTCTCGTTAACTCATAGGAATTGACTGCACAAGAAAAGAATTTAAGCTATATGCACGGATAGGGTAAAGATTTTTTTATACTATTAGTATAGTTCAATTAACTTATTATAGTAGGTTAATTATAATTTTTATCAGGTTACCGCTTAATATTGTCACGACAAAAACTTCCCTCCGGGAGAGGTCGCAACGGCACGTAGTCTCTACGACTCAGTAAGCCTAACATTTGCGGAAGAACAACAAAACAAAACAAAAAAAGAAAACATAAATCTAAACCACTAACAACAACAAAAATAAAATAATTGGTAGGAATGCCGCTCGGCATATACAATAACAACTCGCAAAAATAAATATAGAGTTTTCCCAAGACCTGGAACATAATAACTCACAAGCTTCTATGAATTACTATCTGCTCTATACATCAGTATTTAGAAGTAGTAGAAAAGAACTACACAAAAAGATAGATGGGGACTCCTAGGTCTGCGTACGTGGCAGATGTTCCTCGAAGCCTCCTTAGCAGCAGCAGGTGCACGACTAATAACGTGGATGGAATGAAGTACCTGGATCTGGATACAAAAATATGTGCAGAAGAGTAGCATGGGTACATCACAATGGTACCCAGTAAGTGCCAAGCCTAACCTTGGTCGAGTAGTGATGAGGTCAAGTCAGGGCCACTAGTAAATAATAAATGAGGCGGGAAATATACAGTATAATAATAGACTAGAATTTAAGCAAAAAGGAAACGCAACACAATAATAGTTCAACACAAAAAATAAATAACATGGGATCTCCCGAGCCCAAAATAAATATGCAGGGAGAACTCCCGAGGTACTGCCTCGTAGTCTCAAAAGTAAAACTACAGGGAGAACTCTCGAGGTTTACCGCCTCGTAGTCTCAAAAGTAAATGTGTAGGGAGAACTCTCGAGGTACCGCCTCGTAGTTTCAAAAGTAAATACACAACCCAAACAAATGAAGATAACAGTTACAATAAGAGAATCTACATTTTAGACTAAGTACAAATCAAAAAAAGAAGCAGAAATTCACTAAACATGCTGCAAAGAGTTCAGTTAAGCAATTAAGACACGTAGACATGCTATTCCAGGCTAATAAGATAACTACACATGCTGGTATACTCATTTAAGATGAAAACAGGTAATTAATCGGTAAAAATCAGGTTTTGCAACAAATAGCCTGTGTACAAACTCGTCACATCGCGTACACGGCACTCACATATCATATCAGTACCAAATCCTAGGGGGATTCCCCCACACAAGGTTAGGCAAATCACTTACCTCGAACCAAGCTCAATCAATCGGTAGCAATGCTTTTTCCACGAATATCTGACTCCGAAGGGCCCAAGTCTAGCCAAAATCAGTTACATACCATCAATATATCTATAAGAAACTAATATAATCAATGAAATCAAAGCTAAAGTAAGAAATTAGGAAATCGACCCAAAAAGCCTCCCCGAGACCACATCTCGGAATCGGGTAAAAGTCACCAAATATGAACACTCATTCACTCACAAGTCCAACCATACAAGAATTACTCGAGTCCGATCTCAAATTGCCTTCCAAAACTCAAAATTTTAGTCTATGAAGTTTCTACCATATTTTCCCAAATTTTTCACTCAAATTCCTAATTAGATGATGAAAATAGCAATAGATTCATGAAATATATCCCAATATGAGTTAGAATCACTTACCCCAACAATCTTCTTGAAGAAACATCAAAAAATCGCCTCACTTCGAGCTCTCAAAATCCCAAATTGAAAATGGAAAACAAACCCTCGAACTTGATATTTTCTGCCTAGTTATTCCGCATCTGCGGGCCTACTGCCACACCTGCGATACCGCACCTACGAAATTTCCCTCGCAGGTGCAAAAATGACTTAAAGAAATGGGACTGCACCTGCGAGCAATGGGCCGCACCTGCGCGCCCGCTCCTGCGGAATTTTCCCGCTTCTGCAATTCCCCCACGCTTCAGACCTTTCCACTTTTGTGGATGCGCATATGCGGCTCCCCTTCTCGCACCTTTACTCACAGGCCAAGTTGACTAAACCGCACGTGTGCCCCTTCTTCCGCACCTGCGGTCTTCCCACCGCAGGTGCGAAACACCAGAAGGCGAGAATCTTAGCAACTGCCTAAGTCAAAATTTCAATCCGTTAAGCATCTGAAACACACCCGAGGCACCAGGGACCTCAATCAAACATACCAACCAATCCCAAAATACCAGACGAACTTAGTCGATCCTTCGAATCACATCAAACAACGCTAAAAACACAAATCACCCTCTGATTCAAACTTAATGAACTTGAAACTTCAAATCTCTTTAATCGATCCCGAAACACATAAAACTACGTCTGATTGATCCCAAATTTTTCAGTCAAGTAATATTCATCATTACGGACCTACTCCAACTTCTGGAATCGAAATCCGACCCCGGTATCAAAAAGTACGATAACGGTCAAAATCTCCAAAAATTCGACTTTCGCCATTTCAAGCCTAAATAAGCTACAGACCTCCAAAACACAATCCGGACATGCCCCTGAAGTACAAAATCACCCAACGGAGCTAACGGAATCGACGAAACTCCATTCCGGATTCGTCTTCACATAGTTCCGACTACGATCAAAATTCTAAGACTTAAGCTTTCGTTTTAGGGTCTAAGTTTCTCCTAACACTCCGAAACAACAACCAACACCTCCCAGAAAGTCATAGAAGCAGAAAAATGTGCGGAAAAAAATAGTAAATAGGGAATCGGGGCTATAACTCTCAAAACGACCGGTCGGTTCGTTACATCTTCCCCCTCTTAAATCAATCGTTCGTCCTCGAACGAGTATAGAGATATACCTGGAGTGGTGAAAAGATGAGTATAACGGATGCGCATATCATGCTCGGTCTCCCAAGTCACCTACTCGACTCGCTGACCCCTCCACTGAACCTTCACGGAAGCAATGTTCTTTGGCCTTAGCTTTCTAACCTGCCTGTCCAAAATAGCTACTGCCTCCTCAACATAATATATATCTTGTTGTCACGACCCAAATTCCCAGTCTCAGGGATCGTGATGGCGCCTGACACCACACTTGCTAGGCAAGACAATGTTAGAAGTCGATTAACTAATTTTCTTGATTAATTACCTGAGCATAAATAAATAAATTTCAATTGCACCTAATTAAAACAATTCCCAACAGAAATAAAATAAAATGATAACAATGACCATTTAAATAAAATGGATCACGAACTAATTATGTAAACAACTCTAAGACTACCCCAGGGTCTGGTGTCAAAATCTACGAACTACTAAAGAATACTACAACTAATGGCTGAAAGAAATAGTATGACCGTTCTGAATAATATAAAACAGTGTATGTAGAAATGGGAGAAGACTCTCGGAATCTGCGAACGCCGACAGATGTACCTCGTGTCTCCAAATGAATCGGGTGGTCGTCCTGGAATCCTCTATTGCTGACTAGTACTTGGATCTGTGCAAAAAAGCACAGAGTGTAGTATCAGTACAACCGGCCACATGTACTGAGTAAGTGCCAAGCCTAACCTCGGCGAAGTAGTGACAAGGCTAAGGCGGGGCTTTAACAATAAATCTGTGACATTAATATATATATATATATATATAT
>ML437880.1:14456-27819 GCA_005239525.1 Nicotiana knightiana
CTTATTTCTCCTGTTACGGCGTGCAACCCGATCCCACCTGTCCACCCTTACTCATTGTTGCGGCGTGCAACCCGTTCCAACCAGAAATATCATATCAATTTATTCGTAAAGAATTTCACAATTCAGGCCAAGCCTTTCACAATACTGTTATTTCCACAATTTCAAACAGAAAATCATATAGCTAGTAAGCTTTAACCAATATCATTTCACAATAAAACCAACCGGAATATAAGTAAACACCGTAACACTGTCAATCTAGCTCAGTCTTTATATACTATGATAAACTCAAGAGAATAGCCAACATTTTTAACACACTTACAACAAAAATTGGAAATAACTCAATGAAATCCAATAACCACGTGAACCTCACATTATGAAACAACTAGACTGCATTTCTCACAACTTCCTCAACATTATCAAAATGAAACCACCAGGAACGTATATATATGTAAATATATATATATATATATATATATATTTCGTAAAAACCAATGCCAAACCTCTCAACCGTTATACATATCACAAGGAAACCAGCTCAAACAACCAATACTCTTTCCAAATAATCACAACAATATCTAACAACAGATCAACAAGGCCAAATAGTCATAGAAGCAATAATGAACATATAACAATTAAGATAATAATCAAATAAGTGGGGAACGGGAAGGGGGTCATGTTTAATAGACAATTTGGGTGGTGCATAGATACTCGTCACCACACCTATACACCACGCCCATGTGTTTCACATAAAAAACAAGTGGGGAGTCCTATTCCCTCAAGTCAAAGTTAGACCAAACACTTACCTCAACTCTGCAAGCCACTCAATGCTCAATTATTGCTTTTCTTTTTGAATTCACCTCTAATTTGCTCTAATCTAATCAAAATTAACTTAATATCATTAACTAATGCTAAAGGAACTAGCTTTATAGAAAAATATAATTTTTCCTATGTTTTCTCAAAAAAGTTAAAACCCAACCCCGGGCCCGCTTGGTCTAAACTCGGGGTTCGGACCAAATTACGTTTACCCATTCACCCACGAACCCAAATATGCTATTAGTTTTGAAATCCGACCTTAATTTGATATAAAAATTTAATTTTTACAAAACTCCCTAATTCTACCCAAATCCTAATTTTTTACCATGAAAATTCTTTGTTTTTGCTTTAAAAGTGATGCAAAATAGTAAGGAATTGAAAGAATAAGGTTTGGAATTGATTACCTATGAATTGGGGATGGAGATTGTTGAAGAAAACTCGTTTCTAGGGATGGAACCTCGAAAATTTGGAGAAGAAAGGGTTCTGCCCGGTTTTTAAAAGATATTTATAATAGCTGGGCTGGGCAACTGTGTGATTGCGGGAAATGAGGTGCGACCGCACAGGGAAAGGGGAATTTGGGCAGTAGGTTCGCATGGGGAGGGGTGCGATTACACAGGGTATTGACCTCCCCTCCCCCAGGCCTGACTTAAAGTTATGTGATCGCATAGCCTACAGTGTGTTCGCACAGCTTGCCCGGACAGTGTTTCGCGATCGCACACATGGAGCTGCGTTCGCACAGCATAAAACTTTGGACCCCTGAAGACTAAATTATGCGATCGCAATCTTGCCTATGCGATCGCATAGCATATAAACCTGGACACTAGAAGAATGAAAACCAGCAGTTATTTCAAGTGTAAAACACCCCGTGGCATATCCGAAACTCACCCGAGCCCTCGGGGCTCTAAAAAAATCATGCACGCAAGTCTAAAAACATCATATGGACTTGCTCGTGTGATAAAATCATGAAAATAACATGTAAATCTATGAATTAAACCTCAAAACTCATCATTTTCAACAAAAACTCTTAAAGTTCATAATTTCTCAACCGAATGACCGTATCACGTCAAACGAACTCCATTTTTCACCAAATTTCACAGTTAACCTTTAAATGTCATAACAAAGTTGTACTGGGCTCCGGAACCAAAATACGCACCCGATATCACTGATTTTTAGCATTATTTATTTTCTTTAATTCATAAGTATTTCAGCAAAACAATTTCTTTTAAAAGTTGATTTCTAAGGCTTGGAACCTCGGAATTCATTTCCGGGCACACGCCCGAGTCCCATATTTTACTACGGACCTCTCGGGAGTGTCGGAACACAGATCCGGGTCCGTTAACTCAAAAGGTTGACCAAAATTAACTTTTATCAAATTTAAATTCTAAAAATCACTATTTCTCATATTTCCACATGAAAGCTTTCCAGTTTCACGCCCGGAATGCGCACTCAAATCGAGGTATTTAATTTTAGTATTTTTATGGCTATTAAGCATGGAATGGAGTAAAATTTAATAAAATGACCCCTTGGGTCATCACACTTGTCCAACTGGACTGAGCTGAAATCCAACACATGAGCCGTATCACCGTGATACTTCCGGAGCATATAAACGTGGAATACCGGATGAACTCCTGCTAGACTCGGAGGTAAGGCAAGCTCATAAGTAACCTCCCCAACTCGCTGCAACACCCAAAAGGGACCAATGAACCTTGGGCTCAGCTTTCCCTTCTTCCCCAACCTCATAACGCCCTTCATAGGCGAAACCCCAAGCAAGACTCACTCTCCAACCATGAATGCCACATCACGAACCTTCTGATCCGCATAACTCTTCAGTCTTGACTGGGCTGTGCGAAGTCGATTCTGAATCAACTTGACCTTATCTAGTGCATCCTGGACCAAGTCTGTACCCAATAATCTAACCTCGCCCGGCTCGAACCAACCCACTGAGACCGACACTACCTGCCATATAGAGCCTCATACGGTGCCATCTGGATGCTCGATTGATAACTGTATTTATTGGCAAACTCTGCAAGTGGCAAAAACTGATACCATGAATCTCCAAACTCCACCACACACGCGCAGAGCATATCCTCTAATAACTGAATAATGTGCTTGGACTGTCCGTTCGTCTGAGGGTGAAATGTTGTGCTCAGCTCCACTCGAGTACCCAACTCATGTTGAACGGCCCTTCAGAACCGTGATGTAAATTGTGTACCCCGGTCAGAGATGATATATACCGGTACACCATGAAGCCTAACGATCTCGCGGATAAAAATTCGAGCCAGTTGTTCGGAAGAATAAGTAGTCATCACAAGAATGAAATGAGATGACTTGGTCAGCCTATCCACAACCACCCAAATTGCATCAAACCTCCGCTGAGGCCGTGGGAGTCCAACAACGAAATCCATAGTGATTCACTCCCATTTCCACTCTGGAATCTCTAACTTCTGAAGCAACCCACCCGGTCGTTGATGCTCATACTTCACCTTCTGGCACTTTAGACACTGAGCCACACACTCCACTATGTCCTTCTTCATCCTCCTCCACCAGTAATGTTTCCTCAAGTCTTGATACATCTTCGCGGCACCCTGATGAATGGAGTACCATGAGCTATGAGCCTCATAGAGAACGCAAACCATCTACATTGGGCACACATAGCCTGCCCTGCATCCTCAATGCACCTTCATCCCCAATAGTGAACTCCTTAGCATCACCGTGCTAGACTGTGTCCTTAAGGACAAGCAGATGGGGGTCATCATACTGATGCTCCCTAACACGATCCCTAAGACCACATAAGCCAATACTCGACTCGGCTCAGAAATATCCAATCTCACAAATTGGCTGGCAAAGACCTGAACATCCAATGCCAATGGCCTCTCTACTGCTGGTAGATATGCTAAACTCCCCATAACTACATGATCCCATAACTACATGAGTTTGATAATGAAGCATAAAGAGAAGTTCGTATTCCCTAACTTATGTACATTATCCTAGTCTCATAAGTTACAGTATTCTCCCTTATCGGGACTTCATATTCAGTTTAGTATTGTCTTCTTTCAGCCAAGAGAGAAGAGAGTATATATATACAGTATTACAGTTCTTCACCACCATCGAGCTATAATCGGTGGGCAGGCCCCTATTGGGCAACCTCTGATCTGATAGTAAGTTATATACCGAGCCTACTATGGTCGAGTGCTTATGAGCGAGCCCAAAATGGCCGAGATACAGATCCTAGTGTGGCTGAGCGCCTATGTGTGAGCCTACTGCGGCAGAGCAGTTACACATATCGAGCCTGATAGGGCGGGACATCTATTTTACTTACTATATTGAGAGAAATGTGTCAGTATCAGCAGGTAAGAATATCTTCAAATTATATTTGACTCCCAGGACTTTCAGTTATTATATTATTAGTTCAGTTTCAGATTTCAGTTATTTTGTATCCTTACATACTCGGTACATTATTTCATACTGACGTCCCTTTTGCTGGGGACGCTGTATTTCATGCCTGCAGGTCCTGATAGACATTTAGATAGACCTTCCCAGTAGACAAAGTCAACATCATCTTGATTGGAAATCTCCACTTCCTCGGAGTTACCAGGCGTACACCTTGGAGTCCATTTTGTCTATACAGGTTTGGTGGGTAGGTCGAGGCCCTGTCCCGACCATGATATAGTTCAATTATCTCTAGAGGGTTATAAACGAGTCCTGTACATTTTTTTCATATCAGTATTGCGGCTTTACCATCCCTATGAAGATGTTTAGTTTGGTATTGCTAGTTGTAGACGTTATTTTCAGATGATTCAAAATTTGGCCTCATCGGCCTACGTTGAGGGTTACCCCTCCAAAGTTAACAGTTACAGAGTGGTATGCTCGAGCCGAGTATTGCACCGGGTGTGTACTAAGACGTGTAAGCTTCTTGATAAGGAACCCTAAGGCATGAATATCTATCCACCTATATGGTAAAAATCAATAAAAGAATCAGAAGGTAGATACAACTTTCAACAATTAACAGAATCAAGGTGAATGAGGGTACGTGTAAGCAAGTTAGTGGAGACTATCAATATCTACAATTCAGGCAGAGAAATATAAGCATTCTGAGTTACTGTCCATAGTAACAGAGATACATACAATTGGCCACACCCATCCCAGTTATGCCCTATGGGAGCTAACATTTATTGTTTAAGAGAAATATGTCACATCATGAAACAACTTGGGTTAGAGTAACCCAAAATGGTGGATGGATTATTATCATTAGCTTAAATTTTGATGGATAGTGCAAACGTGGTCATAGATCTACTTGTGAGACACCCAGATGGTGCACTCTAGAACGGAACAGTCATATATGAATACTAGAATGTTCATAAATTTCATAAAGATAGGCAGTGGGATCCTAGAATGGATAAATATTTACCTTAGTATTGCTCCCGTCCCTAGTCAAAAGAGATGTTAGGCGACCCGAAGAGCCAGTAAATGGAGCAAGGGGAGCTAAAAGAAAAAGGTTATTTTGTTGAAGTTTTCAGAATAAGGTAATAAACAGAGATATTAGCAGGATAATAAGAAGTGAGTAAATGAAGTATTATGAGTAAGATGTGATTAATTGGTGATAACGGTAATTCACAATATAACAAGATGACAGAGTCTATAGTCAAGTGAAGTAAAAGACAACAAGTGACAGGCCTTGAGACCATAAAGAGTATAAGCCAAAAGTCATATCCTTATTTCTAGAAATGATTTGGTGACTCCAACATGATTACTAGAAGGCTAAGTTAGAACTCCGGAGTAATAGAAATTAGTATGGGCTAGTAAACAAGAAAAAAAAATCGAACATGATTTAGGGGCCGAAGGATTTTATAATAGTCAGCATCGAGAGAATTTCGGAGATCACATCCGACAATAATAGAATGGAAAACGGAAGAATAACCTTTAAAGGTCATTCAGGAAGATGCCTCCCTAAAGCAAGCACTGTGAGCAGAGTTAAGCTTAAGGGACTAAGTGTGCCAGTTACACTAGGTGTCACCCTCGTGCGTAAGAAATTCAGTTATCCTTGGTACATAGGAGTTATCGCAAGGCGAGTATGAGTCAGTGAAGATATGAAAAGACGCAAAAGATGAAGAGGTAACTATGGAATGATAAAGGAAGAATTTGGTAAACAGGATAAATGGATGAGATTGCATTTATTCAAATCCTACAGATACGTTGTGACTCCAGAATATTTTCCAAGCACGACGCTGGGGAGAGGCAGTAAGGGTTTCTTCCCAAGATGTTATTGATAAATACGTGTGAATAGACACTTGATGCATAAGGAGCCAGTGCGAGGGGTAAGTTAAGACAAAGGACATAACCCAAGAGAGGTTACGCAGAATATAAATATGAGCATGGACTGACGAGTAGTTTGTAGTTGATTCAGGAAGAGCTTAGTTATGGCTAGACAATAGGTATCAGATAAATCAGTAAATCATGCAAGATAAATGTAGTAAAATCCAGGGTAGGAAAATTCAGTATCGCAGATACGACATCGTAATCCTTGAGAAATATTCAGATAGGAGTTGGGGTAGTTAAAGGTACCGTATAACTGTTACAGAAATAAAAGAGAGTGCCACTAGGGAGACAATCAAAATTTCAATTCAGAAGCAACCTTACGAGCACAAGGGAGTAGAGGTAAGAAACTAAGGATAATGATAGGCGAGTAAGAACATCAGGTATACAATGTAATAAGCTCGCAGCTTTACAAGAGTCGGAGGACCTTCCCTAAGTACTACAATGAAAAACTAGCTAAGAAAATAAGGAAGAAGGCTTTAAGCTAAGCATAGTTACCTAAAGAGGAAATGATCTTATAAAAAAAGTCTCACTACAACATTGTATACACTCCATAAGAAAGTGGCACCTATCATGGCTAATGAACGGGAAAAAAGTAAAATTCGAGATCATATGAGTTGCACGAAATTCTAATAGGTGTGGGCACTAAGATAAGCCAAGTATTCATGCAACAAGTGGCAGAACGACCATGAGAAGTAATTCCTTAGTTTTAAAGAAAGCAAGAAGGCACAAAAGGAATTATTCGATCTACAACTTAGAGTTAGTTACGTTATGACCGCACTCAAGATTTTGGAGTACTATCCATACAACATATATGTTGACATTCATACAGTTATGGCGGACTTCGGTATAGGTTAAAAGAAAGAATTGAGTCCACGTTACAGACAAGGGTTGAATTGTTAGAAGGTTATATCATGGATGTTCCATAGAGTTTACGAAAGGATAAACTAATAACTAATACCTTAAGCCATAGATCGGAAGATAGCTTAAGCCTACATAAAGGCTGAGAGAGAAGAGGAATCTAAAGAGTTAATCAGCTAAGAAAATCAGAAGTTTGATTACTAGATAATTATAAAAATCATGAGTGATAAAATTGCAGAATCACTCTTAATATCAGAGGTACAAGAGAGATAATGCAGCACCCAGATTCTATAATGGCTCTACGATAAAGCCAGTTCGAAGAGTACAGCATCATAAGAAGTCACTGTGAAGCTCCTATCGGATTATGTATGAACCAGAGGTGAAAGTATTATAGTATAGGTTTAAGGTGTGGATGTGAATTCCACCTATGTGTAAGGGAGTTTATGAAAGCAACAGAAGATACGATGCAAGATTTAAAGGTAAGTAAAGTAAAGGTAACAAAGGTATGAGATACTCAAGTGTAGAAGCTTGATAATAGTCCAGACTTCATATAGAGGGCTAGAAGCATCGTGATTCAGTATCCATAAATGATAGTGGTGTTGTTACTAGCATATCTTCAACCATATGGTTTCCAGGTACTGAGAGGTCTAGTTAAGAGAGTACAGAAGAGTTAGAGATAGTGTGATGTTTTTCTTAAGGTTCCAGAATAACATAAGGAAATGTACGGTGCTAGAAAGTTAAAGGAAAGATGTTTGTACTATAAATAAATATGTGTAGGTCGCAAGCTAAAGTATGGTATATCAACAAGGTTTTAGATAGATAGAAGTAAGGATAAGAAGAGGTGATTGAGAAGGTAACAAAAATAGGTAAGGCCTCAGGATTAAGCCCATCAAAACAAGAGAGTTGATGGTTTTCGTAAGTTAGAGAAAGCTTTGTATAGCCTGAATGAAATCAGAGGAGTTTAAGACTGTGAGCATTTAGAAGAGATGGAATGCTGCTCTAGTAGGAGAATGAGGGTGTAATTGTGATAAATGTTAATGGGATGACATTTAGGCTTTCAATTGAGTAATTATTCAAAGAGAAGTGATTTCATGAATTGCATGAGATTATAATACCACCCATAAGATGAATCATGTTGGGATATGATGAAATACGATTATTGAAGTATTATATCGTCCCTAGGTGGATCAGGAAAATAACTTTAGATAGTCCCTTATGAGACGTGAGCCCTAGTGATAATATATTACGTAAGTGGTTTGAAGTTATTAGTGGTACATTATAGATCAACATTAAGATGAATCAGCAATAGATGGATAAAAGTTCCAAAGTACGAGATGAGATTTGGTTGTCATTCTTAAGATGAACAGTAATGAGGAAGCATTAAAGCACTTAGATTTATATATATAGGATAAGCAGCGAGAGAGTTACTTGAAGTTTGGTGGCAGGCCTCGATAATTATAAACTGAAGTAAATGTCACGGTATAGTATGACCTACCTAGATGTAGTAAATTCATAAGGATAGATAACCGAGGCTATAGCAATAGTTTTAAGTTCGAGAAAGTACCAAGTGAAGGACTTCAGTACACCTATAGATTCCTAGAGGGACAGTTTGTCATAGTTCTGTATATGTTCACAAAGTGAGTCCTAGAGATTGGATAATAGTTGGGGGGGAAAATGAGAGAAGAGTTGCATAGGTGCACATACAGGGAAAGAGTCGTACAGGCCACGACAGAGGTAGAAACAATAACGAGATTGGACGAATTCTGACCACACGTCGTGGTGCGAGAAATAGGCCTAAAGGAGGGAATACCCTAGGCTTTCGATTTATTCACAGAAGAGTTGCCTAAATGTCAAGAACATTACTAAATTATTCGTAAGAGCTATAAGTTATGAGACAGATAAGCGCATCAGTCAACATTTTCCAAGGGGGGAATGATGTTACACCCCATGTTTTCGTACGTAAGAGTACGTCATAAGTCAATTAATGTAAGCTCAGAAATGATATCATCTTTGAAAGTACATAAAGTAAGTTAATAATTTTACCTTGGAGGTTAAAAATATTGAGGATCGTGAAAAACGAGTAAAAAAGGGTTGGAAGGTTCAGAAGCTAAGGAATTGAAGAAAATAAGTTACGTTGAAAGTCGACAAGTTGGGAATGTTATAACATGTACTTTTGGGGTGAAACTAGGTGATAAAATGATAAGGAGGTTATGTTAATATTTATTTTTGTATCACGATAGTCGTGTGTTATGTTTTGAAGTCAAGCGAGTTGTGGAACAAAAGTTGGCAAAGATCATCACAAATTACATTCATAAGTTTTCCTAAAATTTAGGTCAAATGTAACTGCGATTTTCTCCCAATATACTTAGATTTACGGGGTTTTCCACCATTAAATTCAAGATCTGTGAGTCTATTTTCTAACGCATTAAATAGTTTGTCGGTATGACATCGGAGTAGAGAGATAAATGCATATTTGCGAGACTGCAAAAGCTGTTAGATGACAAGTAGGTGTGTCACCTACTTGCTTAAATGAGAGTCCGAAAATGGGCCAGTTCGGATCGTCCAAAAAGACCTTTAAAGGCGTATTTCGTTCATATAATACACTGATAAGAGGGCATAATAACCATACCTAAACCCCTGCAAGCATCCTCCCAAAAATTGCACACAAACCCTAATTGAATTTCTCTCCTTTTGAAGTTCTAGTTGGAGGAAAAACCTTGAGTTTGAAGAACCAAGATAGGAGCTGAGTTATTCAACAAATAAGGTACGTGTACTTCTCTCTTTCATCAATTTTTTCTTCTGAAGATGTATGGAAAGTCTTTCTATAATTGTAAGAACTCACGGATGGTAACAGAAAGTCGTGAGTTCGAGTTATTCACTTGTAGCAGACTGTTTTTTGGATTGTTTTGTGTTGCTGTTGGATTGCGTGTTTCACTACTGTTTTATAGAGTTTTGGAGAATTAATGGTATGGATAAACACCATATAAATGCAAGTTGGTGGTCTGGTCGTTCTTCGTAACAATTTCGGGTTGTTTGACACTATTACGGTGGTCGTTTTGTGTATGAAGAGATTGGGGTGTGTTGGGCTGTTTTGTAGTATTTTGTGGTGTATGTAAGGTTGGAAAATAATGTATACATGTTGATATTTTTGTTTTCTTATGTTTTTTGTATTATCTTGAATTTGGAGAAAGTAAGGATTATAGGGGAGATACTGCCTGTTTTAATACAAAATAAGCTTGTCGTTCGTTGTGCGGTAGTTGTACCTTTCGTAACTTAATGATAGTATTATTATTGTTTTTGTAGATTACGGTGCAAAGAGGAGAGTTCAACTTGGTGATTTGAAAGATTGTGATAAGGTATGTTAAGGCTAAACCTTTCTTCATTTTGGCATGATCCCATAACTACATGAGTTTGATAACGAGGCACAAAGAGAAGTTCGTATTCTTGAACTTATGTACATTATCCTAGTCTCATAAATTATAGTATTCTCCCTTATTGGGACTTCATATTCAGGTTAGTATTGTCTTCTTTTGGCCAAGAGAGAAGAGAGTTTGTGTGTGTATATATATATATATATATATATATATATATATATATATATATACACACACACAAAATATTACGGTATTTTCACAACCATCGACTATAATTGGTGGGCAGGCCCCTATTGGGAAACCTCTGATCATATGGTAAGTCATATACCGAGCCTACCATAGTCAAGCACCTATGAGCGATCCCAGAATGGCCGAGATACAAAGCCTAGTATGGCCGAGCGCCTATGAGCGAGCCTACTACGCAGAGCAGATATACATATCGAGTCTTATAGGGCCAGACAACTATTTTACTTACTATATTGAGAGAAACAAGTTAGTATCAACAGGTAAGCATATCTTCAAACTATATTTGACTCCCAGGTACTTTCAGTTATTATATTATCAGTTCAGTTTCATATTTTAATTATCTTGTTGCCTTACATACTCGGTATGTTATTTCGCGCTAACGTCCCTTTTGCTGGGGATGCTGTATTTCATGCCTGAAGGTCCTGATATACAGTTGGATAGACCTTCCAGTAGACAAAGTCAACATCAGCTTGGTTGGTAAGCTCCACTTCCTCAGACTTACCAGGTGTATACCTTGGAGCCCATTTTGTCTCCACTTCCTCAGACTTACCAGGTGTATACCTTGGAGCCCATTTTGTTTATACAGGTTTGATGGGTAGGTCGAGGCTCTATCCCGACCATGATACAGTTCAATTATCTCTAGAGGCTTGTAGATGAGTGTTGTACATTTTTTCGTATCAGTATTGTGCCTTTACGAGCCCTACATAGATGTTTAGTTTGGTATTGCTGGTTGTAGATGTTATTTCAGATGATTCAGAATTTTTCCTCATCGGCCTAAGTTGAGGGTTACCCCACTAGAGTTCACAGTTTCAGAGTGGTACGCTTGGGCCGAGCATGGCATGGGGTGCCGGCCACGCCTCTTCGGTTTTGGGGCGTGACAGTGTTGGGTCAGCATAACAATAGAAGTAATTGGTCCTTTTTTATGGTAATTATCTACCGATGTTTGTGGTAGTACCCTTGGGTTGGATGGTTTGTGTGACTCGGTTGAGTTGGGGAGATTCGGTCTTGATGGCTTAGTTACGTGCGGGCGGGTCTCGGAGAGTTCTCGATTGTGTCAGCCACGGCTTGAGTTGGCTATCTGCTACGGGCATAAGGAATATGTTGTGCGTTATGTTTTCTCCTGGATGGATATCAGAAGTTAATAGAATGTTGGCATTATTAGATATCTCATGTGAAGAGCGTGCATTTTAGGAAGGCACCTTGTGTTTTGGTTTGCAGATTCTTGGCTAGTGTTATGATGATTATCGGGTTTTGAGGCTTCTGAGGTCCGAGTTTTGATACGTGGAATGGAAGACCGGCGTGGGTGCTTTCGTAAGATGATGGAGTGTGAGTGTTGTATCAGCTATTTGAGTAGCGTAGTTGGGATCGGGTATGGAAATTCTGGTATTCATGAGGTTTCGGGGCTGGATGTCCTCGTAGGAGGACTATTTCTTGGTTGTGGATTGAGTTAAAATGTTGAGAATGAGATAATTGATGGCATATATTATGGATAGGTTTCTATGGGCTTTTGGAAGGATATTCACTTATTTGGGAATGAACGGAATTGGTTTGGGGGCTATTTGAAAGCCCAATGAGAATATATTCTATATCGGATCAGGTTTGGGTACTCTTGTGAAGTTGATATCATGGTCATGTTACTGGGCAGAATAGATATTATTTGTGCCCCCTGTCTACGTTTTGTGCTCCTCTCTTATGATATGATGGTTGTGAGGTTGTATGATTATTCTCACGCATGTTGTAACCCCGTTCAAGACTTATGGAGATATGGTCAAGATAGCCCCCGCGATGTTGATTTTCTTTCCTCCATGTTGAATTAGTTCTATCAATTTTTCCACAGTTATATTGGTGCACTATATCGTGCTTGATATCGGCATTCATGTGATCAGTGAATCCAAGCACTTTGGCTCGATGGGCATCCCTATGTGGATTGATATATTTGGGGTCGGGCTGCACACCATACCAGATGTTATGTGGGATACCCTTTCTCTTGTGTTTATTTGGTTTTTTTTTCCTTTGTGGGATGAGTTAACAAAATTGTACTTGTTAGATAGTCCTCGTACCTTGTTTTCCTTTTATTTTTTATGCATATCTGAGTATTTGCTGGTTTGGTGTACGGACAGTGTTGTGTGAGAATCTATGTGGTCTCGGGGTAAGTTGTCATTTGGGCTGCTTGTATTGGTTGAGATGAGTTTTCTAAACCTGAGATATGCACTATCGTATCGGGATAAGAATATTTTGGAAGGATGATGTTATTTCCGCTTAGAATTGCACAATAACCCTTGACGGACGAGAGAGCTTCTTGGCTTGTTGATTTCATGGGTGGTTATGAGTTTTTATATGTTCTTTTATCATGGGAAGCGTTGTGGAGGTCCGAAACAAAGTTTTATTCGATATGAAGTGTATTACTGGTACCAAGATTTTTATTGGACAGCTATAGTGGTCGTAAGTATGGGTGGCACTTGGGCCAAGACGGGATCAGGATCGGTCCGGGACCGCGGGCTGAGTGGGTTGGGACCGTTATGACCGCTAGAGGTGGGCTCGTGCCAATATCGTGGGCCGATTCTTAGCTATGAACCGTAGGAACGGGCCTTTTTAGCCTGCCAAGGGACCGGCCTGCCAAGAGACCGGTACCGGACCGGTCACTTGGCGGGCTCAACGGATACTTTTTTAACAAAAAAATAGTTGTTTGGATTTTGAAAAAAAGAGTTGTTGGGGGATTAAAAAATAGACAGTTGACCCCCCCCCCCCCCCCCCCC
>ML437881.1:1044-22915 GCA_005239525.1 Nicotiana knightiana
GCCCGTAGTGTAGATCTCCACTAATTCAAGTTAGCCAAGTCTAGGATCAATTAGGACTTTTAAGGTTGTAATGTAGGCTAAAAGGCGGGTATGATAGATTTAGGAATAGTGACTAACCCTCCTAAGCACTTTAATACACTAACTTCACAATTTAACTCATATTCTTCTCAACCAATTCATATTCAACATAGCCCTTTTTTCTTTAAGCACTTCTATGTATTTTCACTAGAACACATCAATATAAACTTGGAGGTGTGTATCTTTTTGTACATACTTTTTACTATCAATTGTATTTTTTTCTTTCGTATACACACTCCATACATGAAAATTCAATGACCAGTGACTTTTGCATACTCTTTTCTTTTAGTGCACCAACAGGCCCTTACATGGTTCCACTCAAAAACTAATCCCCAATATCTCACCTTACATCCATTAGCGACTAAGTGCCTTAGGAGGACAAGGTGCAAACATCTCAATTTTAAGAACAAAATAGGAGTACAGCTTGTAATGTGGGTACCAAAGAAAAGGTCTAAAGGCTCAAAAGGGCTAACAATGGAAAATTTATCTCNTTTAACCCTTCCACATTTAACACTTTAAATCTTCGTCATTTCAATAACGAATAATAACATGGATGATTTAACCAAATGACAAATAATCAACGGGAAAGAACAACTTCTTCCAAAATTTTAATAACTTTAAATCTCTGTCATTTCAGTCGACAACTTACGATTTCCAGGCCAGTAATCAGGTAAAATCACAGCAAATACGCAGTAAATATCATGCGCAAGAAATGCCAAGGGTCGAACGGCGTGGACCAACAATAATAAACTGTGCACTGCCGAGGGTCGAACGACTCGAAACGTAGATGCATCTGTATTGGTAAAAAGAGCGTCACAAGTGTAATAAATCTTGGCGACTCAGCAGTCTACGTAGAGCAATGAAGACATGACAGCTGAACGGGACTCTATGAAGTGGTTTGAGGAAAAGAGGCACGGCAAATCACACCCATGAGTTAATTAGCTACAGAAGTCTCAACCTGATTGAGAAGATAAAGAGACATGGTCAAAATGTATCTGGGCAGAATAAAGGGCAGATTCAGAGATCTTCAAATTAGTGATCCACACGTTACACAACATTCACACAACAGTTACGGTTGTTCATTGTAACGTTACATTAGTGTCATAATTAGTCATTAATGCTCAATTATTGAAAAGGGTAAACGTTATATTAGGAAATTNTAGAAACCCGTGTTCTTCTTAAAAATAGCTTTAGGCAAAGAATCCAATTCTTTGGTTAAACAAATTGGTTCCGTTGCCGGGATTCTGATAATCTTTGTTTGCTTTACAAACGATATCCTCTGAACTATGTCGAATTCCAACGACAACAACCATCAAAGGAATGGAACCCTAGTTCCATCACCTTCAGGAAGCCCACGTGGTTCAAGGGAACAATCCCCATAAAGATCCAATAACAACAATGATAATAATGATCAAACGATGGAACAAGATCGGGTAAAGCAAATGATTGCAGAGTATGTGAGCCAGGCTTTGCAAGAATTTGCGAGGTGATTACTAGCAGCAACCTGCACCACTGACACCACCCCCAATAATACCATCACCATGGAAAATCCTCAATCTATGTTGGCAAACTTAGGAAGGGGAGATAATCCTAATGAATCTCTCGAAACGAGACCAGGTATGTCTAATAACTCTGAATTACACACTTTATTACTAACTTTGCATAAACAGGTGAAGGAACAAAACGATCGAATCGAACAAATTCCTGGAGTACCACATGTTATCAAAGGCAATGATATTGATAGATATTCTCAACAACCTTGGAAACCAAGAGCAACACCCGTACCCATTCCAAAGAAGTTTAAAATACATGACGTACCTAAGTATGACGGGACAACCGACCCACGCGTCCATGTGACTGATTTTACCACCAGAGTGAAGGGCAATGACTTAACAAAACAAGAAATTAAGTCGGTCCTAGTTAAAAAGTTTGGAGAAACACTTACCAAAGGGGCGCTAACCTGGTATTCTCTTTTCCCTGAAAACTCTATTGATTCTTTTGCTGAGCTTGCAGATTCTTTCATAAAGGCATACTCCGGTGCGCAAAAAGTCGAGAAAAGGATAGAGGACATCTTTAAAATAAAACAAGCATACACGGAACTACTTCGTGAATTTGTAGATAGGTTTCAACGAGAAAGAATGCAACTACCAAGGGTGCCTGATAATTGGGCAGCCATGGCATTCGCAAGTAATCTAAATGACAAAAGCNGCCCAAAGAGATGAGGTTGAACCCGAATAAGAGGAACCCAGATCTCTAGTGTGAATTCCATAATGATCATGGACACAGAACTGCAGATTGCAGATTTTTGCAAGGTGAGGTAGAACAATTATTGAAACAGGGCTATTAGACAGAATTGTTTAGTGAAAAAGGTAAGCACACATACATGAAGAATAGGCAGGAGCCCCCAAAACCTCCATCTCCAAAATGAACTGTCAACGTGATACACGGAGGTGAAGAAGTAAACAGAGTGGTCTGCAAAATGACCACGAAGTTCACAATTACACATGAAAAGAGGGTTCGTTAAAATTTGGAAGCAGACGATATAACCTTCGATGATGCAGATATTGGTAGATTAATGCTTACTCACAACGTTGCTCTGGTAATATCCTTACTTATTCATGACACTAACGTAAAAAGAGTATTGATTTATCCAGGTAGTTCAGTCAATATCATTTTTCTAAGAGTCGTGGAAGAAATGCTATTGGGGAATCAAGTAATCCCAAAGGCACGAGCCATATCAGGGTTTGATAACTCAACGGTTATAACAAAGGAGAAATTGAACTTAGCACTTATGCTGAGGGAGTGATCAAAAACACCAGGTTCCAAGTCATCGATACTAACATGGCTTATAACGTAATCATGGGAAGACCATGGATCCACAACATGAAAACAATACCTTCCACCTTGCATCAGGTAATTAAATTCCCCTATGAATGGGGGATTCAGAAAATTAGAGGCAATCAGCAAACCGCGAGAAATATAAATTTCGTGGTACAATACAACAAAAAAGTGGAGGTGAAAGAATCAAAGGATAAGGAAATCTCCCAAGCAGGTGACACCGCCCAAACAAGCATGGAAGAAATTACTACCCAAATAGGTAAGGAAAGTAGTACTGCTGAAACATGTACGAAAGAAAATACTCACGAGAAAGTGAATCAAGTCACCACTGAAGAGGCATTGGCTCACACGGATGTAGATTCCATACCAGACGTTATTCATGAACTGGAGGAAGACGAGTACATCAAAACAACTACGGAAGAGCTCGAAGCTATTCCATTGTCTAAACAAAAGCCTGAATAGAAAGTGTATATAGACATGAGGCTAAGTCCTGGTCGAAGAGGTAAGTTAATTGATTATTTAAAGGCTAACGCATATTGCTTTGCGTGGTCTCACTCGGATATGACAAGTATCCCGCTAGAAGTGATGACTCATAAACTAAATGAAGATCCATCCTTCGTACCTGTTAAGCAGAAGAAACGAAAGCAAGGAACATTCAAGAACCAAGTGATTGACGAAGAGGTACAGAAACTCTTGAAGATTGGTTCAATACGAGAGGTAACGTACCCTAACTGGCTAGCTAACACTGTGGTAGTACCTAAAAAGAATGGAAAATGGAGAGTATGCTTAGATTATACTGACTTAAATAAAACATGCCCCAAAGATTCATTCCCATTACCACATATAGATCAAATGATTGACTCCACCACAGGTCATGAGTTGTTAAGATTTCAAGATACGTATTCTGGTTATAATCGGATTAAAATGGATCCCACAGACGAGGAAAAAACATCCTTTATTGCAAACAGGGGGACTTATTGTTATAAAGTCATGCCTTTTGGCTTAAAAAATATTGGAGCCACCTATTAAAGGATAGTGACCAAGATGTTCCAGGAACATATGGGAAAACTAATGGAAGTTTACATGGATGACTTGCTGGTAAAATCAACACGGGTGGAAAACCATTTCCAGCACCTCTCTATTACCTTTGACATTTTACGCAGGTATAATATGAAGCTGAATCCAGAAAAATACGCTTTTGGCGTAGAATCAGGTAAATTCTTGGGTTTCCTTATATCAAACAGGGGAATAGAGGTAAATCCTGATCAAATTAAAGTTGTAGAAGAAATACGTGATGTACATATAAACAAAAAAGAAGTTCAAAGACTAACGGGAATAATTGCAGCCTTAGGAAGATTTATTTCCAAATATTCTGAGAAAAGTTTTAAATTCTTTGCAGTTCTCAAAAAGCAAAATCGGTTCAAATGGACTGAAGAATGTCAACATGCTCTCAAAGACCTAAAGTCTTATCTATCAAAACCTATGTTGCTGTCAAAGCCAAAGAAGGGGGAGAGGCTATACGTCTACCTTGGAGTCTCGGAAATTTCTGTAAGTGCAGTATTGGTAAGGGAGAATAAAGGTAAATAATCTCCTTTTTATTATGTAAGCAAGACATTACTAGATGCTGAAACTAGGTATCCACATCTAGAAAAGTTAGTCTTAGCTCTAATCATGGCATCTAGAAAATTAGGCCATACTTTCAATGTCATCCAATCACAGTTGTGACCTCGTATCCATTAAGAAACATACTACATAAACAAGAACTATCATGAAGATTAGCCAAATGTGCCATAGAATTAAGCGAGCATAAAATAATATATCAGCCTAGGACTGCAATCAAGTCTCAGATCTTAGCTGATTTTGTCGCCGACTTTAGTAATATCATTGTCCCTAAAGTGGAAAAAGAGTTACAACTCTTAAACGGTTCTAATCCGGGTCTATGGACCCTTTTTACCGATGGTTCTTCTAATATAAAATGTGCCGGTTTAGGCATAGTCTTAATATCGCCCACGGGTGAAAAGACACGACAAGCTATCAAATGTTATCCTATAACTAACAATGAAGCAGAGTATAAAGCTGTTATTGCAGGAATAGAACTCGCACGAGAGCTTTAAATCGAGCAAATCGTAATCAAAAGTGACTCCCAAATGGTAGTATCAGATGCAGGGGACTTACATCGCTCGAGAGACTCGGATGCAACAATATCTGGAAAAGGCACAAGAGCTCGTGAGACAATTGAAAACATGGAAGGTAGTACAAATACCTAGAGAGGAAAATGCAGAAGAAGATGCATTAGCTAACCTCGCAGCAGTCACGGAAGTAACAAACAAAGAAAATGCAATTGTGGTTCATCTATTCCATTCAGCAATCGACCAGGATATAAATGAGGTGACTTTCAACAATTTAACCTGGATTGGAGAAATGAAATCCTAAATTTTTTGCAGAATGGCACCGTATCTGAAGACAAGAAAACAGCTCAAGCACTTCGCCGCAAAGTTGCACGGTACTGCCTCATTCACAACTCATTATATCGCAAGATGTTCGGAGGGACCCTAGCAAAATGCCTCAGACCTAACCAAATGGAGTTTGTGATGAAAGAAGTCCACGAAGGACACTGTGAAAATCACTCAAGGGCGAGATCCTTAGTAAAAACCTTAATCAGAGCTGGATATTATTAGCCTAAGATGGAAGAAGAGGCCGAGAACTTTGTATCCAAATGTGACAGGTGCCAAAGGTTTGCCAATAACATGCATCGACCAGCGGAATTATTGAATCCAATGATATCCTAATGGCCCTTTATGAAATGAGGTATGGACATAGTGGGATCTCTTCCCACAGCTAAAGGACAGGTATGGTTTTTGCTCGTGCTAACCGACTATTTTACAAAATGGGTAGAGGCAGAAGCATTCAAGCAGGTGCGAGAAAAGGAAGTTAAAAGTTTCTTATGGCAAAACGCAATGTGCCGCTTTGGGATACCAAAGGAGATCATGTGTGATAATGGCCCACAATTCATAGGCTCACAAATCACAGAATTCTTCGAAAGCTAGCAAATTAAACGAATCACTTCAACACCATACCATCCTGTGGCTAATGGTCAGACTGAGTCAACGAGTAAAGTCATCATCAACAATCTAAAGAAGCGGCTAGATAGAGCCAAAGGAACTAGCCTGATGAGTTACGAGAGGTACTATGGGCATACAAAACAACTTCAAAAATATCCACGGGAGAAACCCCGTTCATACTTTTCTATGGCTCAGAAGCCTTAATACCTGTAGAGATTGGCTAACCAAGTATAAGGCTTACAACAGCCAGGGAGGATCCAAACGACGACAAATTGAGGATCAATCTGGACCTGCTCGAACCACGGAGAGAAGCAACACTGATACGGATGGCAGCTCAAAAATAAATCATAGAGCGACATTACAACCGTAAAGCTCATCTCAGGTACTTCAAGATTGGGGACTTCGTCCTCAAAAAAGTCTTTCAATCAACTAAAGAAGCAGGCGCAGGAAAGCTAAATCACAACTGGGAAGGGCCCTACAAAGTTCGAGGCATAGCTGGGAAGGGCGCCTACGAGTTGGAAGCTATGGACGGCAGAATCCTACCAACAAGTTGGAATGCCATTCACTTGAAGAAATACTAATTTTAAGGAAAAGAAGTACCCCCGGTCAGGTATCACACGTTCGATTTTATTTTGAACATTTAAAATCTTACTTACCCTTTTAGATGATAGGCATAAAGCTAACCCATCACCAGATGATGCTATAGACCTGCAAAGACGCGAGGAAATAACTAAATTCCCGATCTAGGGTTACACTTTCTGATGGAAGTTTTAAAGGGTTAAGCAGTTATCATCTAAAAACTATATACCTTCGAGTCATGTATGTTTTTCCTTTTCAGGGAAAAGACCACAAGGAAGGAATAGTCAAGTGCTCGAGATTTCATTCTTCAAAGCTCAAACACTTGGGAGACTATACAATATGGAAGGCAAAGACGAAGCAGAAAAGACTATCAAAAAGTCAAAGCTCGAGCCTGAAGATCTACCTACCCAACAAATCAAGTGATACGAGCAAAATCGAAAGAGCCAAAGACTCAAACACAAAGCCTCTAATCCAAAAAACCTTCGAACACATTCAGGTTAAAAGGCAAAACGTTAGCCATGAGGAAGAAATGCGCATCTTTGTACTTATTCAAAAGAAAGACTATTGTAACTAAAAAGAGTTACGAAATCTTTGTACTCATACAAAAAACTGTTTTCAAATAAAACAATTACGGATGCAAGAGCATTTTCCTCGTGCTTATTGAAAACTATTGTCGACAAAAATATTTACGGGTAAAACCCCAACTTGAATAAAAAATGTTACAAACGAAAAACAGTTGCTCTCTTGTATTAACTCAAAAAAACTGTTACAAACGAAAAATATTACGAAATACAAATGTATATCAAACCTGTTAAAAGAAAACAATTGCAACATGAGTTTTAGACGATAATCAAACACATGTTGTGAAAGTTCAAACAAAAAACTTTCCTTAGAAACGTTCTTAAACATGTGAAAAATTTCCTATCACTCTATTGCATTATCACACCTTTATGAAGTTGAGACTTCTTCTTCATTAAGTGTCGATAAAAAAAAGGGCCATCTTTCATAAATTATGCCTACTATAAAAAAGCACACATTTAATATGACATCGTGCCTATTACGAAAAGGTACGAGTAATTTAAAGCATTCTATATGCAAAACTTAGAGGTAAAACTAAAACCTCGAAAAATAAAGCATGCAAAAGACTTAAAGAGTGAAACAGAAACTCAACAGAAAAAAAAATCATACTTGCATTAATATATTAAAACAGCTAAGTAAAAACTAAGTATTAACTTATACTTAGCCGTATAGAGATTTTTATTCATCGAGGTGCCCCTAAGTTATCATTTGGGGACTTTAAAGAGATCCAAATTTACCCCCGATGGGACTGGGGTAACCACCAATTAAGACAAAGAAAAAAAAAGGAGGAAACAACTTCTTAAACTTCATCAGGAGGGGGGTTGACTTCACTAGCAGAAGGAGCAGGAGCGACTTGGGACGAAGAGACTTGAGCAGCAAGAGCCTCACCTTCAGGTGAAGAGAGATTCTGACCTTGCTGAGCGCTCTCAATGAACTCCTTGATTTTTGCAATTTCAGCATTGAGGTCGAAATTCTCTCGGCTCATTTCAGTCAATGTGTCGAGGCAAGAGTTCATATACGCCCAACTAACATCGACAGCTACCCTGTCTTCAAGAAATTTGTAATCCTTCTCCCATAGCATAACTTTAGCTCTTAGTTCATCCCTCTGAGTCACAACAACATCATTAGAGGCCCTTAAATGAGCGAAAGACCTTTCCAGGAATTGAACTTTCTCCAAAGAGTTACGAAGATCCTCCTGGGTCTGAGTAAGAGATTGCACTAGTTCGCCCGCATACTCCTCCTTTTGGTCTAGTAAGGCCTTTAAACTCCTGACCTCTTCAGAGGCACAAGACAACTGCTCTGCAAATGAGGACTCTAGGACGCTCTTATCCTTGTCTACCTGATCAGAGGATGCCTTCTCCATAGCCAACTCTGACGCCATGACCCTCACCTTCTGCTCCAAGGTACATTTTTTCTTATTCTATAGCCTCCATGTCGAGCCTTAAGCTTTCATCCTGCTCCTTCCAGTTACCTTCTTCAGCATTCCACTCATTTACTTCCTGATCCGTATGAGAAATCTTTTTCATAAGCTCCGTGCTAATAAGATTGATCTGCAAAAGATGGCCAATTAGATATGGTAAATACATGTACAAGAATGAACACAAGAAAATGCATTTTACCTTTAAAGAAGTATGCACGATTTCATTGCCCATGTAAGGGAACTGTGGCTTTCTAACTTAGGTCTCTCTATCGGGCCTATCAACGGTTTTAACCACACATCAGGCTGGCCAGAATTTCTAAAGAGACTACCCTCTGCTGGAACTTCTATCATCACTTGCCTCATCTCTCCGCTGGAAGACCCTACTTCTGTAACATAAGGCACGGAAGTAGGTAGATATGTAGGAACCACGGGGCGAGGAAGTCTGAGGGGCCGGAAAAGCCACGGGAGAGAAAGCAACGACAGGAGCAGGAATATCCACGGGAGCAGAAGAAATAACTGGAACAGTTGAAGGGAGCTCTATAAGAGGAGGAGAGAAAACAGCCAAGGGAGCTTCATCAGCAATAGAACCAAAGCCTTCACGGAACAATTGGCCAATAGATTCACGGACGAGAGAGGGAGTGGCGTCCTCGGAGGCAGAAAGTCCAACTTCAGGCACGAAAGGCATAATGACAGGTGTAGACTCGTCGTCTGAGACCACCTTCCTTCTGCATGACCTATGGACCAAAGTGCCCTCCTCTTCCTCCTCTTCTCCCGAGGTCCTTGACCTACCTGCTTTTCTATTTGAAGAAGAAGGGCCTGAAATGATCTATTGGGCCTGAGCCAGGGATAATTTGGGAACAGACGTGGATGTAGAAAATCCACGAGGAGGAAACCCTGCCAAAAGGAAAGGGTTAAATAATGCTCAAAGGAATAAACAAGTATAAACAAAAACTTCACTTACCATGAGTCTTAACTCTCCAACCAAACCTCTCAAGGAGGTACTTCCATGAACATTCTTCCAACGGAGCGATTAGCAAAAGCTTTTCTACCCAATCTCTGAAACGATAGACATTCTCGACGGTTCCCATGATTGCTGCAAAAAGAAGAAACAACTACAATATTGATAAAATATTTAAAGCAAAAATCAAGGAATGTGAGAAAAAATGTACTCACGTGCAAAATTCCACTTCTCAGGGAAGGGAAGATTCTCTTCACCTACTAAACCAGCAGTAGGAACAACAACATACCGAAGAAACCAACCTCGATCCTTATCATCTTCAGAAGTCACTAACACCCTTTTACTCCTAGAAGCTAGGGTAAAAATTCCCCGATGGAACAACATTGGGGAATAGAGGTGAATAATATGATGAAAGGTAAAGGGAATCGAAGCTAAGGTAGCCAAATATCTAAGACATGCGAAGACTCGCCATACAAGAGGACCGACTTGTCCCAAGCAAATTTTTGAAAATCGACAAAATTCGATGATTACTGGGTCAATGGGAGGATTGAACCCTAATGTAAAGGGATAGGTATAAACAAAAGAATGCCCCGTCTTGTAAGACGTCATTCTTTGATTACTGTTTGGAACGGTTACATGAAAATCAAGACTCCAATAACAGTCCCTGCGTATAAAAGGAATTAAACCTTCAGTGAGTTGGGTAGAGTACTTGTCAACACTATCAAGAGATGACAATGAAGAAACCTGATTTCTAAGGTCCTGAATATCCCTAGCAAAGGTGAACTCCGCAGGTACTATTTCATCGACCTTCGGTTCGCGCAAGGGTTCGTGACGTTCTCTACATTTGGAGGAAGATCTAGAAGCCCTAGCCTTCGGAGAAGTTAAAGACCTAGAAGAGGGAGGAGAAGTAATTTGAGAAGAGGAAGAACCCCTTGAAGGAGTAGAACCTAAACTCCTCAACCTGCCGCCTCTCCTACTCCATGTTGGAGCAGAAGAGGGAGTCAACGAGGGAGTCAACTCATCAACGTTTATGACTCTATTAGATTGGTTTGAAGAAGACATATCTACAAAGGCAAAGAACAAGTTCTCCACAAATAAAGTTTGAAAGTTAGAAGTTTTTCGTGAAAGAAAAGAAAAAGGGGGTATTTATACTCAAAGACAACCGTCAAAAAATGAAAAAAATAATGATGTGAAAGCCATAATTGAAGATGTCACTTCGTGACTGATGCAACCGCAAGAAAGCCATAAAAGACGATGAACAATTGCAGAACCAACCCAGGAATGTCATGTGGCATAAGCATTAAATGGAAGTGACAAGCGACGCTTACGTACAGAAAAAGATGCAATGATTCGAGTGAAGCGGCGATAAAATATTCCCGCTATAAATGAGTATCCACTTACCAAATATTAATTGATAAATATATGGTAATTGGGGGGACTATTTGTATTGGTAAAAAAGAGCTTCATACGTGTAATAAATCTTGACGACTCAGCAGTCTACGTGGAGCAATGAAGACATGACAACTGGACGACACTCTATGAAGAGGTATGAGTGCAAAGAGGAACGACAAATCACACCCATGGGTTAATTAGCTACGGAAGTTTCAACCTGATTGAGACGATGAAGAGACATGGTCAAAATGTATCTGGGTAGAATAAAGGGCAGATTCAGAGATCTTCAAATTAGTGATACACACGTTACACAACATTCACGCAACAATTACAGTTGTTCATTGTAATGTTACATTAGTGTCATAATTAGTCATTAACACTCAATCACTGAAAAGGGTAGATATTATATATAAGGGAGTAAAAATATAACCTGTAGGGGAGGGGGGAGAAAAAAAATACATTTGAACTACTACTGCAATACACTTACTTTTTATGCATCTTACTACTTTACATTTACGAGTTTACTTACAATTATTAGCTTATTCTTTGGTTATCAGAAACTCGTGTTCTTCTTAAAATAGCTTTGGGCAAAGAATCCAATTCTCTGTCTAAACAACATCTATCTTCCCCGCTCGCCAATCAATCATGCGACGCGGTTATACATAAATACAGGGTTATCCTGCTCGCGAATCATATATGCGACTCAGGAACCCATAGATACACATATTCACACAATAAGTCCACATTTTATCAAGAAAGCAGTTACTCAGGAAAGTGGTAAAATTCTTCTTAAAGGAACACGAAATAGCATTTAAATCTTTGTTTTGAAACTCATTTTCCAAGTTTAATAATATTCAATAATATAACCTTATCAGGAATACAATTATCCACGGAGGAATCAATTCATTTTCTAAATGATTAAGAAAATGAACTCTAGTCTTCTTAGTATTCAATTACTATTTTCATCATATTAGCGGTCTAATATTACTGGCAAGATCACAAGTACAACAAGTAAGGCATGCTAGTGAGTCCTAGACTATCCGGACATGGCATAATAGTAACTACACACGGACTCCAGTCACCTCGTGCGTATGTAGCCCCCGCAGATAGCAACACATATTTAATTAGTTCACCTAGGGTACAATTCCCCCTCACAATGTTAGAAATGAGACTTACATCACTCCGAAATTCCATAATCGGCTCCCAAGCCCTTCCGACGACTCCAATGGACGCACAATACCCCAAAACTATCCAAATAACGACAAAGCAATGAAAATATACTCTAGTATTTGCAACAATTCAAATTATATAATTTCCCAACTCCGCTTAGTGAATTGACCAAAATGCCCTCGGGCCCCCGTGCCCGGATTCCGAAATTTCTCGAAGATATACCCTACACGTAGTCTTACTAACTCAAATATACAATTTTCTCTAAATTCCATGCTCAATTTCGTGGCTAGAATCCAAATTACCAAATTTCTAGGTTTTCTTCAAGATTCCCAATTTTCCACAATTTTTTCATGTTTTAATCCAAGCATATACCTTGTATTTAACTTGAAATGAGTTAGAATGACTTACCTAGCAATGCATGATGAAAATGCCTCTTGAAGCTCCTCAAAGTCGTCCAAACCAAATAAAAATGGGAGAAAATGAACCAAGAATCTCGGTTTTAAAACATTCTGCCCAGGCCTATATTCGCACTTGCGATCCAATCTTCGCACCTATGCTCCCGCAGGTACCCCCAAACCTGCGGCTTCCTCAGCCCCAGCCAAACTTCGCACCTGCACCACACTGTCCGCATCTGCACCTTCACAGGTGCAGAAAATACATCGCACCTGCGCTCCCAGCCAAGCCACCAAAATCTCGCACCTGCGGCGCCAAAGCCGCACCTGCGGCCAAAGCCTCGCAGGTGTGGTCACACCAGAGGACAACAACTTCAGCTTTTCTTCAACTTCAAATATTGATCCACTAACCACCCGGAATCCACCCGAGGCCCCCGGGACCCCTTCCAAATACACCAACTTGTTCCAAAAAATAATGCGTACCTTCTCGAGGCCTCAAATCACATCAAACAACGCCGAAATCATGAATCGCACTAAAACTCCAACTTTATGAACTTGAAATTTCAAACTTCCACCTTCGATGCCGAAACCTATCAAATCACGTCCGATTGAACCCAAATTTTTCACACAAGTCATATTCGACATTACAGACTTGCTACAACTTCCAGAATCGCATTCTGACCCTGATATCAAAATTTCCACTCCCGGTCGGATTTCTCAAAAACCTTCAAATTTTTATCTTTAGCCAAATGACTTCAAAATGACCTACGGACATACGAATTCACTTCCGATCTCGCTCCCAACTCCAGAATCACCACACGAAGCTATTCTCAGACTCGGAATCCAAAACAGACATCTATAACACTGGAATGCCTTACAGCCCAAAGTTAGGAAATTTCTTCAAAAATGTTGACTTCCACAATACACCGAAACGCTCTCGGGTTATCCAAAACCCGACCCAGACATACGCCCAAGTCCGAAATCATCATACGAACCTGCAGAAACCTTCAAATCCTGATTCAGAGGTTGTTTACTCAAAATTCTAATCTTAGTCGATTTCTCCAACTTAAGGCTTCTGAAATGAGAATTTTCCTTCCAAATTAACTCTAAACTTCCCGAAATCCTATTACGACCACGCCTACAAGTCATCATACCGAAAACGGAGCTGATCATGACCTCAAACTACTGAACAACGCGCTAGAGATCAAAACGACCTGTTGGGTCATTACAGCTACTATGCCTCAAATATCTAGCCTGGAACCCATAGGTAAATACTTTTTCCAATTAAAATTTACAAAAATTAATTATTTAATATATAAAACAAACACACAAAATTATGAAAATATTGAAATTGACACACATAAGAATTCAGGATCGTTTGGTGCTACTGGGCCTCAAATATCGAGCCTGGAACCCATAGGTATATACTATGTCCAATTAAATAATTAAAATATGAAAATATTAAAATTGAAACACATAAGAATTCAGGATCGTTTGGTGCTACTGGGCCTCAAATATCGAGCCTGGAACCCATAGGTATATACTATGTCCAATTAAATAATTAAAATATGAAAATATTAAAATTGAAACACATAAGAATTCAGGATAGCTTGGTGCTAGTGGGCATCAAATATCGAGTCTAGAACCCATAGATACATACTCTGTCCAATTAAATATTGTATAACTCTAAAAAATAATTATTTTAGTTAAAGATCAAACATACAATTAATATTGTTTAATTCACAGTAGACGACATGGTGTGCCACCTATGCATCCCGGACCTGCCTCCAATGAGCTATTAGTGTTACAGGGCGATCACCAGCGAGACAGATGATCTACATATTCACCAGTATACGAGGTTGCTGCTGCTTATTCTGTTTGGGGAGTCTTGTTCCCGAAACCTTCGGGGAACCTAACCAGCTTGCGATTTCTTCATCATCTTGAGCGGCTAGATATTTACCCCATTACAGCTGGGGTGTTGCTGTTCTCGCCTACATGTATAGGAATCTGTGCCTGGCGAGCATGGGCACCCACCATGACGTATATGGTTTTCTGTCGCTTCTAGAGGTGACAACATATTCGAATACTCTGTTCATTACTTCCAATTCTATCTAGTCAAAATTTATCTTAAACTTTACGTCAACTTTTTATGCTAGGTTTGGGCCTGCTGTTGCAGCCATCTCTACCACCATTACCTCTAGATGTAACACCTCTGCTTCTCCCTCTAGCTAGGAGGTGGGTTCTCTGCCGTGGATATGTACGAGATTAAGATGCTCATCATAATCTCCCCCTTGGCAGGGATGTGTTGGGTATGCTGGAGGACGCACAGGTAAATGTGTACCTAAACTTACTTGGTATAGATTCACTTGCTTTGTGCATACTCACGTTTTACTGTTCTTATTTGATAGTTCATCTCGACGCCATACAACGACGACTTGATAGGTGGCCTACCCGATTATTGCTTGAGCCGACTGATTTGGAGCTCTTCCGCCCCGCTGATGTGCCTTGATATTATGGAGCATCATGCCACGGAGCGGGTACTTCACCAGTTTGGCCGTCCTCAGTATATACTGAGGGGCCCTGCATGGGAGGCTACACATTATCAGCGGGATTATCATTCCAGGGCGGACGACGCATTTGTAGCATGGCTAGATGCGTAGGTCCATACTTGGGACCGGCGTGCTGACCTGATTCCGCCCCCACCTTCAAAGATCCATATGGATACTATTCAGCTCTATATGTCTTGGTACCTCCGTGTTACCCGACTTTTTGTCGGGAATCCCATTCATCAAGTTGGCGGTCGGTATGTTCCATACGCCAGGCGGCACGAGGCCTGGTATGTTTTTTTGTTATTATTAATGAAATAACTGTAACTTAGTGCAATATATGTAGTTCATATTTTTTACGTTGTGCATGCTATTGAGCTACATATAGTCTACGATTCGGGAGTGTGAATACAGCAGCATGTCGGCGATCCTGTGATTGCTTTGCACGATTACGGCTGGCAGTTTGTACAGGTGGCTACCCGGACACTGCAGCGAGCTCGAGAGGATCAGCGCTTGGGACACGACCCTGGTTATGTGGAGCCAGAGCAGTACCATCAAGGCAAGGGTGTCGCACAAGGTGGGGGTGCCCCACGAGGCAGCGGTGCCCCCCGAGGCAGGGCTGCCCCAAAACCTCGAGGTGGGGGCGCCGGATGAGGCAGAGCTACCGCACGGAGTCGTGATGGGTGGCGAGGAGGTGGTCCCCAGCAAGGGGCATTGAGGCCCCTGTTGATGATGTTGCTGTTGATCTGCCTGGTGACCTACATGGGCCGGACATGCCGTCATACAACCTTGGGATGCAGCTCACTCTAGGGACTTCGCAGGTGACCCCGTCAGGTCCATTATTGATCACGGACATGGACCTTACCGGAGAGGATTGCGAGGCATACTTCACAAGCCCATCTACTGCTGTTGAGGATCGGCCGACCCCAGATTTGGATAGTGGGCGCCGGCTGAGTTATGGATCATCATCACATGCGCATGTATGGTTTAATTAGTATTAAATTTAAATATGTTTTTACTCTTCTCATTTATTTTCCATAACTTTCTTATTAAGGCTTCATCCCCGCCAGTCAAGGAGGTCCCTTCTTGCGATGCTGACATGGCAGCGACAGATGATTAAATTCAGGAGCCCGACGACACCATGGTAAGACAATTTAAATTATTGTGACTTAATATATACTTTCCTATACTGAGATGACTATTCTTCTGTAGGTTTCTACTAGACCGACGATCCCTTCGACCTATCCTGCAAGCAACACTGATGATCATCCTGCAACGCATCCGGCTATAAAGAGGCGACGTGATGAGGATGATCCTGATAGCATAGTCGGGCGGGATGGGATACACCTCAGGCCAGTAGCTGCGTTGAAGCACACAGGATGCAGGACACATTGATTTTTTTTTTTTTTTTTTTATTTAACGTAAATATTATTTTATGTAAATAATAACAAAAAAATTTATGTTTATATAATATGCACATTACGTCTTTATTTCCCCGTTCCTTATTTATTTTAATACTACAACACAAACACAAACACAAACACAAACATAGCAACTTAACATAATTTAAATTCAATACTACTAATGAAAATACATTACACGGGAAACATAAAGATAACGTAGTACACTCAAAACATACATGTCATTATTTAGTCACTGCGGCCCATTATTTTCTACTCCAACCACTTAAATTTATCTTCCATCTTATTTTTTCTTCTTCCACCTCTTTTAGTTTCTCCTTCAATGCCGCAACTTCTCATTTATATTCTTTTTCATGTTCCCACTATTTTAAACACAAATTATGAAGATACTGTAAAGATCGTTTGTAGCATTTCTTAATACAGGGTTCATCAATCCATACCTCAAAATTGCAAAAAGGTTCGTCAGGAACCCTATAAAACTTGTTCACACACATCCAGTAGCGGCGTCCAACTTCTCCATTATCCCAACATTCATTCATCATGCATTTTTTGCCGCATTATCACCTTGGTACATAAAGGCATTCATACATTTGTTAAAGCGTAAAAAAACCTTGCTTTGATGGGAAGTTTTGTTATTGGTTAGTGTTAAGCACAGAAAATAACTAGAATGCGCCCCGTATTTATAGTCAAGGAAACACACATAACGTAGTATTTAACCGCGCTATATATATATACATAGCGTAGTATTTAACCGCGCTATGCTTTACGTGTTAAAGATTCTATCAGATACAAAACAACTTTTTCTCAGGCGGGCAACTTTTTCAGTTCGACAAGACAACACACATAACGTAGTATTTAACCGCGCTATATATATATATATACACATAAGATAGTATTTAACCGCGCTATGCTATGTGTGTTAAAGATTCCGTCGGATACAAAATAACTTTTTCTCAAGCAAGCAACTTTTTCAGTTCGAAAAGACAACACACATAACATAGTATTTAACTGCGCTATATATATATATATATATATATACACACATATAACTTAGTATTTAACCGCGCTATGCTATGCGTGTCCCTATATATATATAGTCGCATACTCAAAACATAAAACACACTCACATACTCAAACCCTACAAACATAAAACACACTCACATACAAAAACCCTAAACTATGGATGCCTCTTCCTCTACTAAACGAGCCCTATCTTACTTTTCTACTAGCAGTTATGCCCTATCTTACTCTTCTACTAGCACTGATAATGAAGAAGAAAATCCTCCAACATTTGAAGTGGTTATGTTGATTCATGCATCTAGGACCACGATCTGGTAAATTATTATGTCCATTAAACTTTATTTTTTTAACATAAAATACTTTTATTTCCTGTACCTTAACTCCATAAAATATAACATCAGTATTGTATATCTTTATTCATATTCATATTTTCCGAAACTTAATAGTAATGTTTTTTTTAAAGTATATTCCAAGAAAAATCTGCAAGCATTTTCCTCCAACATTAGAACACGCGTCTCTTCACCATCGTGGCAAAGAGTAGTATGTAAATATGAGTGTTGGTGATCAAAGAAAGTTCAAGCCGGGCTGGAGACTTTTGTGTTGGAGAATATTTTAACGGGAGGTTTCGTCGTCAAATTTACGTTGATTGATGTTTCACCACTAGGTGCTATCTTCAATGTTGAAGTGAAGGGAGACAAAAATCCTGTTTGTAGTAATCCTTTTTTTACTTTCTACTAGGATGTGTTTGTGATGATTTATCCTTTTATTATCGTTGCATTTTCATGTATGTTGCTTTAGTTATGGTTTTTGTGCTTTTTTCTCATGAAGTATTATGTTATGAAATTTCAATCTTCATATTGGTCTTCTTTACTATAATTTTATTTTAATTATCATTTAAAAAAACCGAAATGGAAGAGTTCAAATCATACTTAACAAACATAATTTTATTTGATACATCTTGCAACATAAAATAAACAGCTACTTATTACAACATAAACTCATTGATAGTTGGGCACATTAGAAGAACACCCACCACGAGCTTGATTACCATCGCCACCCAAACCAGGCGAAGGACATTTTCGACGGTCGTGTCATGTTTGCGAGCATATATCACATTTGCAAGCATAAACTGTATCGCTAACATCCATTTGGTTCCATATACGCGTTCTCTTATGCACCTGTATTCGACACAAAAAGGACTTGTTACACACCACTTTAAATGGTTCCGGTGGCCAATAATGCTCAACACTCACAAGCTGTAACTTCCCACTATAGGTGTTTAAGTAAGCAACAACACTATATTATTGATCATTGTATTTGGTTGGCCCTAAACCAACACGTTGAAAGCACTTGATGGCATGTGAGCAAGGCATGTGGTAGATGGACCAATTTCCCACAAGAGCATAAACTTGTAGATTCATTTATGGTATGTACATTATTCCCCCGGTTTTGATGGATAGAGGTGCAAACATCAAAAATATTTCTATCGTTATCATACTGCAAAAATGAATGCCAATGTGCTTGCCTCCTGTATTTCTCAAATCTCTTCATCGGCAGTGGCATAAATTCAACACTCTTTTCCATCAATGACGTTGCAGTTGCAGCCCTTTCAACAAACCTCTCTGCCATCTACTTGAACGACATCCGCACCATGGTAGTGACAGGTAATCCTCTTGCTGGCTTCAATAACCCGTTGAAAGACTCTGACACGTTTGTATTTAGAATTCCCCATCTTCTGCCACTATCCGCATGCAAATCCACTTTCAGGGTGATGTTGCAGTGACCAATGATAGGTTACCTCGTCTTCATGCCTGATAGATTCTATGTGGCTCCGAAATTTATGTTGTTGGTGGTCTGTTGCTACCATCCACATCAAATCACGCAGATCCTTGTAGGGATATGCCTTCTGGAAATTGGCCTTAAAATGCCTCTCACAATAATGGTGGTAGGCATAAGGTTCTTGCCATGCGGGCAATTTCTCTACAGAACTTAAGATACCACTGTGCCAATCAGATATTAGACAAATACCAGAACGCTGTTTGACAACGTGCTCTTTCAAATGGTTCAAAAATAGCGTCCACGTCTCTTGTCTTTCATTGGCACAAACAACAAAAGCTAGAGGAAATAACTATCCATTAGCATCTACTGCAATGGCTATCAACAACTAGATATCATACTTTCCAATGACATGAGTGCCGTCTATGGATATTACGGGCCAACAATACGAAAAACCATCAATTATTGGTTAAATGTCCAGAACACGTAATTGAATATATATTCTGGTTTTCCCGGACTCCGCTCAAGATTTCATTCAAAAACTGTCCCGGGGTTAAAGTGTTGCAGTGCGGCCATGTACCTATCCCGGGGTAAAAGTGCTGCAGTGCGGACATGTACCTGGGTAGAGCTGCAAATAACTTATCCCAGTTACCATAAACAATTTCAAATGCACTTTTGCGCCCGAGAAATGCCTTTCTTTTGGTAATGGTATGGCCATATTCCTGGTGGACTGATGTAATGCACTCTTTGATTTTATACCTTATGGACGCTTCAAGGTGTGGAATAAGGACAAGATAAATCAAGTCAATATCCAAGTTGAAGTGATTCCCATTGAATGTGTCCATTTCATATCTGTGGGTGGGAATGTATTTACCCACTTCCCACAAACCTGTTTTATTCTTGCTCGCACGCAGTATCCAATGACAACCTGTAAACCATTTGGAGCAAACAACCTTGTATACCACCGGAGTTGACTCTTTAACCATCATCTCACAACTCTTTTACGTTGTGAATTTTACAAGCCCTGCTTATGCGCGCTTTATCAGGAAAAAACATGCCCTTTTCCAGCACCGTTTGTCTAGAATCATCCCACATTGATGTCCGAATTCATCAAAATCCCTTGTGAGAGCTTCCACATCCGGCATACTTTGCAAGTTATCAAGGTAGGGAATATCCCTTGAATGAAACAACACTTGAGACTCGTACACTCTTTGTCTAACAGGGGTGGAGCATACTCCCTCGTCAAACCAGGTCATTCATTCTCATCCTCCTCATCACCATCCTCATGAGGGAAGGGTGTCTCATCTCCGGATTCATCGGCATTGTTGTCATAATCACTTTTCTCTTCCTCACTTTGTGCATCTTCCAGATCCCGATTTAATATGTCATCTATGGGAAATTGAGTGAGGACAGATGGTTCAACTTGCTTGTTTTCACTGCACAAACAACAAAATAATAAGCTACTAAAATTAATAAATACTTTCCATATAGATGTATCACTTCACTTACAAGTCGTAATGTGTTGACTTTCCATGATGGACATTTTCATGTTGGTGATGACTCCCGGATAGACTACCATGATCCAACACACCAAAACTAGTCATATTCCAACTATGTGTGGGTTCATAACTTGTAAAATTCATATCCAGCCGGTACCCCATGTGGAATATATGAGTGTTAAAACAAATTCAATACAACAAAAATATACATCATAATACAAAGAAAAATTGAATTTACCACTCGTCTTGTGGATTATGTAAAGTAGGAGAAATTATTTCCTCGCTGCTCATTCACCGATGGTGGTAAGTTTAAATCAAGGAAAACTCTTTCATCCGGAACCTGTCCGGCAAAAATTGCTCCAGAATAACCACCCGATGACTGGGAGTTATCCCTACTATCCACAACCTCATTGTTGGGAACGTCTTCGACCTTGACGTACATATCCAACATTTATAATACAAAAAATTTTCGGTATTCATCCGGAGTCCTCAAAAAATCCCTCAAAGTTTCATCATCATCGATGTTAAACTCCGTGTAACAAGCAACCCTTTGCGGAGTGAAGGAATACAGATATCTTCTGGTTACTTTAAGGTTCACCGAACGTTTCCTCACACTCATTTTTTTACATAACAACGATACCAAAGTATCGTACTCCATTGTAGGTGCCAATTTAACATGACACTATGGACATAAACTATACCTCACAGAGTTATTGTCTACCACAACCTCACCCCCCAAATATAATGAAACACTTATTCTTCGCTCTTCAGACATTATGAAAAAATGCTTGAGAATTTAACAAGAAAAGTTTGAACTGGAGTTAGAATATTTTTATAATGGATTTTCGTAAAATCCTAACGCCTTTAAATAAGGCAATGCCTCGCTCGAGGGGCTGAATTTTTTTATGTATAGTGCTTTATTAAAGGGCGTTATACCCATTTGAATTATTGTTATGTCAGTTAACCACAAACGACTTATTCGTGGGCCCACAAACAGGTATAGCACTTTTTATAACTGCGCTATACATAAATAGCGCGGTTATTTATAGCGCTAACTGTCTTATCAACTCAGCATAACGCGGTTCTTTAAGGTGTTATATATATATATATATATATATATATATATATATATATATATAGC
>ML437882.1:1149-109365 GCA_005239525.1 Nicotiana knightiana
ATAACGATACCTCGGGTGCAATCTAAAGTGAACTGTAATGCAATCTAGCTAGCGTAACTTGAGTGTGTGCGTCGAGTAAATTATCATAATTACTTGAGAGATATTTATGGTAGATAGAGTGTTCATGATTGATAGAGACAACTAATCAAACTATAAGAAGTATCCGAGAAGGAAGTTCACCAACGGGGGAAATCATAACCTTAGACCTTTATTATAATTGTTTAGAACACATTATTAGTAATTGCTAGTTATTATTACTTTCATGAGAATTAGTAAAACACCACCAATTTATATTAAAAAGTCTTGAGAGAATTGATTGAGTAAAAGTTACGTATTCTAAAGACTTGATTGATACGTAAATTCCCCGTGGGATCGACTCTGGGCATAATACCCTGGATTATATTTGCAACGCCCGTTTAGTCTTTTATTAGACATAGTTGAGCGTGATCATTGCCGCGCGTAACTCGATCCCACCATATCAGTATCAATTACTTAGTAAGTAATAAAATTTCACAAATTCAACACAAAATCCCTCACAATATTTAAACTTCAAAACAAAGTAAATGGGAAGCTTGTACTCTATGAAACCTTACACAATTAATACTACTTAGCGAGACCAATCCATAATATATCATAAAAGCACCAATGAAACAGCTTAAGAAAATAATAAAAGACAATGAACCTACGGGATAACTAATACCTTCAACAAGGAGAACAAATGTCTAACAAGTAGCAACTAGGCATGAAAATACAAGTAAAGCATGTAACAGTTAAGGCAGGGAAAGAAATAATGTAAAAAGAACGAGAAAGAAACAGGCAAGACAGATAAATTGGTGGCGCATAAGTACTCGTCACCTCACATATATGCCGCTCACATGAATTTCATATAGCAAATAAGTTAAGGGTTCCTAATTCCTCAAGTCAAGTTTAGACACAACACTTACCTCGCTCCACATGCCTCTCAATGCTCAATTACCGCTTTTCCTCTAGAATTCACCTCTAAACCACTCGTATCTAGCCACAATTAACTTAATAATATCAAATATAGCTAAAGTAATCAATTACAATGCATGAATTTAGATTTCCCAAACTTTTTCCCAAAAAGTCAAAAATTGACCCCGGGCCCGCTTGGTCAAAACTCGAGGTTCGGACCAAAATTTATTTACCCATTCACCCTCGAGCATGGATATATAATTAGTTTTGGAATCCGACCTCAATTCGAGGTCTAAATCCCCAATTTTAAAATCCCTAGTTTCTACCCCAAAACCTCCAATTCTATAATGAACACTCTAGATTTTAGGTTGAAAATTCATGATATATACTGGGTAACTGAAAAAAAGTGATTTAGAATCACCTACCAACACTTTGGGGAAGAAAATAACTTGGGAGAATCACCTCTAGGCTGTCTAGCTTTTGAAATTTTGAAAGAATGGCTTAAGTCCCGTAATGGGACTGTTTAATAGTTGGGCGACAATGTTCACCGTGTTCGCGAGGACACCGTCGTGTTCGCGAAGAGCGGAGCTTGCCAAGCTTACGCGATCGCGAGTTCCTCATCGCGTTCGCGAAAGCTACTCCCCCTGATCGCGATCACGATCCCTCATATATAAATTCGGCTGCTAGATTTTGTATTTACACGTGAAATAAGTTAAGTGAAAGCCTAAAGATAATAATTAATAACTTAAATTATTAGTAATTTAATTTAATTGACTAATATTTGAATTTTAATATGACGAGCTATATAATATTTAATGGATGAATTTTGAAATTGAACTAAGGAGGTGCAATTTTGAATTTTTAGTAAAATGATTTGTAATTTATTATGGTGGATGTTAATTCCAAATTTTTGAATTAATTTCATAATAGGAAGACTTATTTATTAAATTTTGTGGTCTTCGATGTGCCTGTATAATTAACAATTTAAAGAAAAATATTTTCTAATGGAAAAGAAAATCCAAAGGTTTTGGAAAGTTTTATCCCCTAAAAACGTGTCCTATATATAGGAGGATTTTTTCACTAGACGACACAAGTATTTTCATTCTATTTTTTAGGAAGAATTTGCCCACGTGAATTTTAAACAATTCAATTATTATTCGGATAACATAACAGAAAATTGTGGAACTACTTGAACCACGATCTGGTGGATAAGTTGCAATAATTGCTGGTAAATTTTCTAAAAGTAGAAGTCAACTCCATTGATGACTTGTGTTCACGTTTCAAGAGGTAATCTGTGAAACCCCATATGTACTAATTGTTTAGTATACACGTAATTTCGGTATTGAGAATCTTTTGAAGTATGTATTATTATTTCAAAACGCTTTATCTCCCAATGAGGAGCTTTATCTTGAGAATGTAAATTTAAGAGGGCTCAGTGTGAATACTGAATATCGAGTAAAAACCAATTAAAAAAGACATAATATTAAGGTGTTCAGTAGACCTTTAATCCTTATACACTCCTTTTTTGGATTATGAATATGATAAAAACAACCTTTCATACTACATAATGAAGAACGCTAGAGCCTGGCTCAGCTCACTGATCACCGCAACAATGGGAATCATCTGTAATTGTGATTTTCGACATGAGCGGACAGTACTGTTTTGCTTTTTAAAATTTGTTCTATTGGCTACTTGGATTGCATGGGTTAGTTGGTAAATTTTAACTAATGGAACATGATATTATTTAGGTCAGTGGCGGACCCAAAATTTCAAACAAACGGGTTCAATAAAAATGATGTTAATACTGACAAATAAGATTAGTCTGATGCTTTTTTATATTAATTTCATAATGCTACCATAAAATCAACAACTTGAAAAAGTTGCAATCAACATCCCTTTTTTCTATAAAAGAAAGTTGAACAAAAAATTTAAAATATTTAACAAAGACCACTTACTCTAAGTAAATGTATTAATAATTTATCTGTTTAATTTAAGAATTTTATTTCAAAGATTTTTACCTTTGTTACTTTAACTAAAAATCTATTTACCCGTTTTAGAAACCTTCTAGACTCTAGAAATTGGGGAAAGTCTAAAATATGTAACGAAAAAAATCGCTAGTTTACAAACAAAGTCAACGAAAAATAAAGAGTTATGACTTAAACTAAACTAATACAAAATGAATCTTACATTATTTCTGCTAAAATGTGCAAGCGCAATCATTATTTCAAAGATTTTTACCTTTGTTACTTTAACTAAAAATCTATTTACCCGTTTTAGAAACCTTCTGGACTCTAGAAATTGGGGAAAGTCTAAAATATGTAACGAAAAAAATCGCTAATTTACAAACAAAGTCAACGAAAAATAAAGAGTTATGACTTAAACTAAACTAATACAAAATGAATCTTACATTATTTCTGCTAAAATGTGCAAGCGCAATCATTATTTCAAAGATTTTTACCTTTGTTACTTTAACTAAAAATCTATTTACCCGTTTTAGAAACCTTCTGGACTCTAGAAATTGGGGAAAGTCTAAAATATGGAACGAAAAAAATCGCTAGTTTACAAACAAAGACAACGAAAAAAATCGCTAGTTTACAAACAATGACAACGAAAAATAAAGAGTTATGACTTAAACTAAACTAATACAAATTTATAAGAGAAGAGAGCTTATAAAATAAATTAATAATTTTAATGTAACATAAAATAAACAATTTAATTTGAACTAATAAATTATAAATAATTTTAAAGATTGCGCTTGCACATTTTAGCAGAAATAATGTAAGATTCATTTTGTAAAAAAGTTTGATCCTTATAAAGTAAAATAAACTGTAAAATATTTCCTACCAGATTTTAGTAAATAGATGAAATTTAAAATAAAAGAAAGTACAAAAATAGAGATAAAAAACTAGAACACATTGAGGAAAAGGAAGACTCAACTAATAAGGGTAACTATTTATTAGTCCCTTAAGCCTACAAAAATTACGCAAAACTAGTTGCCCAAATGCTGCATCCAAGTTTCGAACTTACAACCTAAACTATAGTTTGAACCCGCTTGACCATCCTTCCAAAGGACAATTCTTAGTCAAGTGAATTCAACAAAGCATTATACTTATATTATGTAGAATTTAACCTATATAAATTACCAAAATTTTGTTCATATGAACCCTTTTGGCTCTAGGTAAGTCCGCCCCTGTTTCAGCACTGAAACTTCTTTCATTTTTTTCCTATTCATAAAATTTAATTTTCAATCTACTTTATTATGTATATGAATGAATCCTATAGCATATGTCCTCAATTTCCATATGACAGTTTTAAGCTTTGAGAGTATTCAAGAGCTAAATAAGCTATTAAACTTTTCCAACAATAACTGGGCCATATTTGTTTTATAAATGGGTGACTGACTATTTATCTGAGTCACATCATAATTTGTAAAGGGATTTTTCGTTCCTATATATTATTTGAAATTTTATTATAAAAAATATTTACGTTTAATTAATTATCCGACCTAAACAAGTTTTATCTACAATATATATATATATATATTCCACCTTAAAAGGCTCCCAGTTTATTATTAGTCACACATTTTTTCGTTTTTTTTTCTCCTCTTCTCTTTCCTTATTTTTCTTCCGCCTTAATATATGGTAATCATGAAAGCCATTTTTCTCCACCCAACTCTCTAAGTGTTATCCATTCCGATGAATAGCATGATGATCAAATCTTCCTCCTATATATTCTGGGTTATGCGATCTTGCGCAACTACAGAAATAACAACTTATTCATCTCTCTTATTCATATTATATAGGAGTATATGCTTGTTCAGAAACGAATCCAAACTTCTAATTTGATGAGTTCAAATCTTTATTTTTTTATCATTAATTTATTACACATTTAAAGTTATGGGATCAAATATAATATTTATTAAATTTTAGTGATCTTATATACATATAAGCTACATATTGAAGTTAAATAACAACTTATTCATCTCTCTTATTCATATTATATAGGAGTATATGCTTGTTCAGAAACTGATCCAAACTTCTAATTTGATGAGTTCAAATCTTTATTTTTTTATCATTAATTTGTTACACATTTAAAGTTATGGGATCAAATATAATATTTATTAAATTTTAGTGATCTTATATACATATAAGCTACATATTGAAGTTAAATAACAACTTATTCATCTCTCTTATTCATATTATATAGGAGTATATGCTTGTTCAGAAACGGATCCAAACTTCTAATTTGATGAGTTCAAATCTTTATTTTTTTATCATTAATTTATTACACATTTAAAGTTATGAGATCAAATATAATATTTATTAAATTTTAGTGATCTTATATACATATAAGCTACATATTGAAGTTAAATAATAACTTATTCGTCTCTCTTATTCATATTATATAGGAGTATATGCTTGTTCAGAAACTGATCCAAACTTCTAATTTGATGAGTTCAAATCTTTATTATTTTATCATTAATTTATTACACATTTAAAGTTATGGGATCAAATATAATATTTATTAAATTTTAGTGATCTTATATACATATAAGCTACATATTAAAGTTAATAACAACTTATTCATCTCTCTTATTCATATTATATAGGAGTATATGCTTGTTCAGAAACGGATCCAAACTTCTAATTTGATGAGTTCAAATCTTTATTTTCTTATCATTAATTTATTACACATTTAAAGTTATGGGATCAAATATAATATTTATTAAATTTTAGTGATCTTATATACATATAAGCTACATATTGAAATTACTGAGTCCATAGCCTTTTAGCTACATCCACCTCTTTGTATTTGTTTAATTTCAAAAAGAGTTTAATACATCTCTTAAGAATGACGTGGGATAACCTTAATTTTCAAAAGTATTTGTTTAAAATAGCCTTTATCTCTTTTCTATGATCTGGAGATTTTTTCAGTTATTTCCTGTTAGATCACACTCAATACTTCCAATGAATAGATTGGAACGCAAGGCTAGGACTCTCAGACTCTATGAGTTACTCAACATGCACGGAAAACTGTTTAATAAGTTTGTCTTTGTTTTTAGAGCACAACGAATTGGAACAAAGAGATGATAAATTTGAATGGTACAAAAACATACAAATTAAAAATTAAGTTTCGTAAAACTTTAATACAAATTTGATACATCTACAACGTCATATAAACTAAAAATAAATTTTATACAACTAATTATATAATATATAACTTATTTATAACTTATCAACAACTTTCATATATACAGTATATACTTATTTACAACTAATCTACCAATTCTATTCGAATTGTCTCTCTTTCATTTGACCAATATTTTTGTATCTGTATTCGACAGACTTAAGATCCTCATCTATATTTAGTGTTATCATAGATGTCGTCGACAAACATTTTATATATGTTCCAACCTCCTTTTTTTCATAAAGACATAACATAGACATCTCTTCATTCCTATTTTTAGGTACCTGAACCTCTCTTGAGATTTTATGAAGTGTTATGTCTTGTGATCTTCTAGATAACTTGCCTCCTTGTTATGATCATTTGCTCATCTTATTTATCAAGAATATTTTTTGAAACTGATTTTTCTATACGCTTTAAGTGTACCATAGATGTAACGATCTGGCCGGTCGTTTTGAGAGTTAGAGCCCCGATCCCCTATTAACTAGTCTCCACATATCATATTCTACTATTTTAGGTTGCCGGGAGAGTTCGAGTTGAGTTTTTGAAACAAATTGAGACACTTAGTCTCTTATTTAGGAGTTTAAGTTGGAAAAGCCGACTGGATGTCGACTTGTGTGTAACGACCTCGGATTTGAATTTTGATGATTTTGTTAGATCCGTTAGGTGATTGTGGACTTAGGAGCGCGTCTGAAATGTGATTTGGAGGTCCATAATATATTTAGGCTTGAATTGGCGAAAGTTGGGTTTTTGGCAATTTTGGTCGGCAGTGAAAATTTTGATATCGAGTCCGGAATGGAATTCCGGAAGTGGGAGTAGGTTCGTAGTGTCATTTTTAACTTGTGTGTAAAATTTGAATTCAAGGTTTGATATGTTTCGACGTCGTTTGTAGAATTTGAAGGTTTGAATAAGTTTGTATGGTGTTTTAGGATTGGTCGGTATCTTTGTTTGAGGTCTCAGGGGCCTCGGGTGTGTTTCGGATGCTCAACGGGTCATTTTTGGACTTAGGGAGTTAGCAGATTTTGCTGGTTTTTGTTGCAGACTTTCCTTCACCGCGTTCGGGAGAGAGGTCTCGCGATCGCGTTGACCATCTGGGAAAGGCAGCTGATTTGTTATCCGCGTTCGCGAAGTTATTGACGCATTCACGAAGGTATGGGACCATAAGCCTACGCGTTCGTGATATGGTCCTCGCATTCATGTAGAGGAACTGACGGGTGGAACTTCAGGCAATAAGCCTACTCATTCGCGAAGGGGGTCCCGCGGTCATGTAAAAGGTACGCGTTCGCGACAGGTCCCTCACGTTCGCGAAGGAGATGTTTTGGGTCAGTAAAAGATTGTGCATCGCGTTCGCGATGGTGATGTCGCGTTCGCGAAGACGAACGCACCTGGGTAGATTTAAAGTTCAAAATCAAGGGTTTTTGGCTCATAACTCAAAATTTGATTGAGAGCTGGGTAGAAGGCTAAATTTTGAGAGATTTTCGGAGGAAGTTTTTGGGTAATGATTCCTAACTCCTTTATGATTAATTCCCGCTAATATACGCTTAATTTTATCATTTTTTCGGATTTTGGGGTTAAAATTGAGGGAAAATTGAGAATAGTTCTTAGGCCGAATTTTGGGATTTTGATCGAGATTTTGGTATCAGATTTGAGTAAATTTGGTATGGTTAGACTCGTGAGTGAATGGGTATTTGTAATTTGTAACTTTTACCCGATTTCGAGACGTGGACCCGTCGAGGCGTTTTGGGTGTTTTTCCTATTTTCTTACCTTAGCTTCGAATTCGTTAGCTAAAATAGGTTCTTGTAGCTATATTTATGTTATGTAATTAATTTGATTAGATTTGAGTCATTCAGAGTTGGATACTTGTTGCAAGAGTGTGGTTTCAGATTGATTTGATCTTGGTTCGAGGTAAGTGGCTTGCCTAACCTTGTGTGGGGGAACTTCCCCTTAGGATTTTGGTTCTGTTTGATATATGAGCGTCGTGTACGTGAGGTGACGAGTACATACACGGGATATTATTGTAACAATCCATTTTTTCCACTAAATCAGAACATATTTTTGCCTTATTTGAACCATACTAGTATATGTAATTACCTTGTTTAGATTAGGGAAGCATGTTTACGTGTTTTGACTGCCTATTTGAACTCTGTGCAGCATGTTTAGTGAAACTCCTATTTTCCCTTAAATTGTACATGCTCTAAACTATATATTTCATTGCGGTAACTGTTTTATTTATTGGTTGAGATGCATATTTACATTGGGACTACAAAACGCATTTTGGAAGATCCCCCAACATTGCATATTTACTTTGGGACTACAGGCGTATCCGGGAGATCCCACAGTACTGCATATTTATTTTGGGACTACGGACGTATTCCGGGAGATCCCCCTTGTGCTTCATATTTATTTTGGGATACGAACGTATTCTGGGAGATCCCCCTATACTGCATATTTACTTTGGGGCTACGGGACAGTATCCCGAGAGATACCTTGTTGTTATTCCTTGTTGTGAGCTGATGGGTTTCTTTGACTTCTATTTTATTATAGATTTTGTAATTAGTTTACTACAGTGTATATATCTCTTACGGTATTCGTTCTCTATATTTCTACCGGTAGGGCCCTGACCTGACCTCATCACTACTCGACTGAGGTTAGGCTTGGCGCTTACTGGATACCATAGTGGTGTACTCACGCCCTTCCTGCACATGTTTTCATGTGCAGATCCAGGTACTTCTCGTCCGCCTCAGTATTAGTCAGCAGCAACAGCTACCGGAGACTTCAAGGTATATCTTCACGCGTCCCCGGATCCTTGGAGTCCCCCTCTATCTTTTATTTGTTTTCCCTCATGTGCTTCTTAGAATTATGCATAGCAGATTGTAGATAGATTTAGTAGAGCTTGTGACTCATGGTTCTGGGTTTTGGGGAGTGATGTGTATAATGGGTAAATTGGCTTTACATTGTATATGCTGAGTGGAATTATTCTGCGTATTAATTTCATCAGTTGGTATCTTTATGCTTTTCTTTCGTTTTCACAACAATATGCTTACCTAGTCTTAGAGACTAGGTGTCGTTATGACAGTTCATGGTTCTAGGTTTTGGGGAGAATTTACGATGAGAATATAGTTACTTTTTTTGGGTCAGCAAATGCGCCTGGCATGCTTGCAATATATTGCAGATGAATTATCTTTTTAAGAACTTCAAGTTCAATGTAACGACCCGGCTGGTCGTTTTGAGAAATTGCATCATTTGGTGGAAGTTGGAAATTTAAAGGTTTAGAATTTTCCTAAGTTTGTCCATGGTTTGACTTTAAGGCTATCGAGTACGGATTGTGGTTTCGGAACATGGAATAGGTACGTTTCATCATTTGGAACTTGCGTGCAAAAAATGTCATTTGGAGGTTATTTGATATGGTTCGGACGCTCGGTTGCGATTCTAGAAGTTCTTGATGTTCATTGTGACTTTCATGTGTTTTGGCGTCTAATTCGTAATTCTAGAGGTTATTTTGATGTTTTGATCGCTCGAGCGAGTTTGTGTTACATTTTCAGACTTGTGAGAGTGTTTTGTTTAGAGCCCCGAGGGTTCGGATGCGTTTTATACACGTTTCGGAGTGTTGGAAGAAGGTTCAGTTGTGCCGGTCTCTCTAATCTCGCATTTGTGAGGTTTTCATTGCATTTGCGATATCCGCACTTGCGAGATCATTCTTGAATTTGCTACGATGGTCAGGGGAGTTCGCATTTGCGAACTATTTCATCGCATTTGCAATTAGGCAGCCCTGCATTTGCGACATAAGAAGTCACTTTTGCGAAAGCTCTAAGCTCGCATTTACGAGTCTTATATCGCATTTGCAAATTTGACAGAGTTGGTCAGCCTTCACTTTTGCGATACTTTTGTCGCATTTTCAAGCATCACGTGCGATCTCGATGTGGCAAATGCGACATCTGAGGCTGGTACTAAGACTTCCATTTCGGGACTAAGCTTCATTTTGTCATGTTTTGAACCCTAACCTTGATGAGAGGCGATTTTGTGGAAGGATTTTCATACCAAATCATTGGGTAAGTACCTATAATCAATTTTCAATTGTATTTTGTGATTATACATTAGATCTAACATCAAATTCACGAGAATCTAAAGGAAAATTTGAGGAAAATTGTAAAATCTTTCAAGAAAAAAAATGGTGATTTGAAGGACGAATTAATGTCGGAAATTGATAATTGTGGTATGGTTGAACTCGTATCGGAATGGGCGTTCTGGTTTTATAAATTTTATCGGGTTCCGAGGTGCAGGCCTGGAGGGTTGACTTTTGTTGATTTTTTGCAAATTGTATAAAGATCATAGCTTTGTTAATTGAAATTATTTTCTCTTTCATTGTTTAATGTATTTAAGTCGTCTTTGGCTAGATTGAGCCGGGCGGAGGTGAATTTGTAAAGAATTAGCTAATTTGAGTATTGATTTGGCCGAATTGAGGTAAGTGTCTTGCCTAACTTTTTGTGGGGGAAACCACCTCTTAGGAATTGAGTTAAATGCTATCTTGTTATGTGAGAGCCGTTTACACAAGTTGACGAGTGGGTACACAGTCTATATGTGGTATTTGACCGGTTTAGATTATCTAGTCTATTTCCATGCCTTTAATTGAATTGTCATAACATGTCATCCGTCGTTGTTAGTCTACTCTTACATGATTTATTTGATGTTGTTAGCACCTAAGTTTACTTCTTACTCGTTATTTGGCCTTATATGCCTTAGTTGAAGTTATTTTTTTCCTTATTGTATTGTTACCGCTTAATTGTTGAGTTTCTTCTATGTCATGTACTTATCTGCTACATGTCCTAATTGTTGTGATTGCATACTTAGTTATCACATATCTTACCTGCCTGGTAATCCTTGTAAAGTTTGTTGTGTTCCTCCGGGTTCTATGTGGTTCCTTTGTTGTTGTGTACTGATACCCTTGATTGTAGAAATTCTTGTAAATGGAGATATTGAATTGTTGTTGGTGGTTTAAATTATTGTAAGGGGGATCGGGTTGCACGTTGCACGTTGCAACAGGTGAAATAAGGGAGGATATTTATATTGTGATATTGTTATTAGATGGTGGGATCAGGTTGCACGCCGCAACAGGTGAAATAAGGTGGACTATTATGGTGAAATAAGGGTGAATTATGATATTGATATTATATGGTGGGATCGGGTTGCAAACAACAACATATTTTATTTATTGGCATGATATTGATATTGTACGGTGGAATCGGGTTGCATGCCGCAACAGGTGAAATAAGGGTGAATTGATATGGTGGAATAAGGGCTAATTTTGATATTGATATTATATGGTGGGATGGGGTTGCGCGCCGCAACATATTTTGTATTTTTTATTCCTTGTTTTGTTGCATTGGTTTCGGTTCTTTCGTACAAGATTCTGAGAATTTACATTCCCGGTTCATTACTGTTTTTCCGAGGATTGAGTTATTGTCGTTTACTTATCGCCTTGCCATCATTTTCTGAGTACTTTTTCCAAATATTATTATTCTGGTAAGTTGATTTTCTAGGTGAATATAATACGTTGAGTCATTGCCTCCTGTCCTGCTAAGTTGTTAGTAAAATAGTGATTTTAAATGAATAAAAGAATTAATATCATGTTGCCTTGTGTGACGTTTAAGTTAAAACACGCCGTTTATTTCGATACTTACCATTTCTACTAGTTATCATATTTTACGTCAATTGATTTCTCAACTTTATCTCCTTGGCATGTCTGAGGTTTTTATTTTACTTAAAAAGTAATTGTAATTCAGTAAATTCTATATTAAATTTAGTAGCTTATCTGATGTTGTATTTATTTGAAAAAAGGTTATTTTTATTTACCAAATGATTTCCAAAATAAACTCATTATTCTCATTGAGTATTCCTACTTGGTTCAGAAGCTGTACTTTTACTTTTTGAGATATATATAAAGTCTTTTGAACATCCTAGTTAGAATTTGTCACGGATATTACGTACTGAGTAGCATGTGTATTTTTCCGTGCAAGGTGAGATTGAAAGATATGGGCTCAAGGTGTCGCGTGTGTTAAAGGTTTGAAAGATGAGATCTATGGTATAAGATTACGAGATTTGGGAATATTGGAGTCCTGTATTAGAAACGATTTGACTTGTTGAGTTGACATCGTTTTCCCTACTTGAGCACATTTACCCTTGTCTGTATCCCAACTATGTTGTTGTCTAATTACCTGGTTATTTCTCGTTTCCAGTCGTGTTTCCCTTATCGTTATTATTGTTTGTAATCTGATTTCTATTTTCTATTGGCATTTCTTTAATATTCCTTTCTTGTTAGCTTTATGTCATATCCTGCGTAGGTTTAGATGTTCAGTGAGTGTCTTGACCTGGCCTCGTCACTACACTACCGAGGTGAGGCTTGATACTTACTAAGTACCATCGTGATGTACTCATGCTACGCTTCTGCATATTTTTTTGTGTAGAGCTAGCTACTTCGGATCGAGTCGGTTTTTGAGACTTATGCTTGATGCGGCTGGAGACTTCAAGGTATAGCTGTCTCTGAAGTCACCCTCTAATGTATTTATTTCTATAGTTTCCTTCTATTTCGAAATAAAGATGTATTTATTATGTAAAATTTCTCCTAGAAAGGCTTATGACTTGTACTACGAGTTTTGGGATATTGTATCATGCTGAGACTTTTAGTTTATTCAGAATTTCTGGTTCATGTTCAATAGCTGTTTAGTAGAATATGTTATCTTTTCGGTATAAGTTAGGCTTACCTAGTTTTAGAGATTAGGTGCCATCACGACTCCTTCGGAGGGATTTTGGGTCGTGACAAGTTGGTATTAGAGCTCTAGGTTCTTAGGTGCTATGAGTCATAAGCAGGTTTAGTAGAGTCTTGCGGATCGGTAAGGAGACGTCTGTAATTATCTTCGAGAGGCTACGAAAACTATTAGGAAATTCCACCTCTTTCATTCCTTATCGTGCGACATTGATTCAGCTCAAAGCACATATCTTATGTTCCTTTTGCATCCACTCTATATCATATTCCTCACCCGATATCAACTATGCGCCAATGGTTCGTGATGTTGTGGATGGGTTATGAGGGGGCCATGGATGCTCAAACATTGTCTCACCTTGTCGTCCAGACTGAGGACGCGGAGGTATTGAGAGACTATTCAGTTGTTCAGTCAGAGGTACAGCGGGTTCTCACAGTTGGTTTATAAGTACGAGCTTGGGAAGGTTTAATTGGTTGACTAGTCGTCATGATCATGGTAGGGTCACGAGGTGGATGTTAATTTGAGCATAGTTGGTGGTATTGGATACTATGTGGGTCGTATGGGATTTCTACTAAGTGGAAGGTACATTTTATCGTTCAAGGCACTGAAGGAAGAGAGTTTGACTGTCACGAGAATGGACGTGTGCTTAGTAGATGACTTAAAGAACCTTGTGATTGGTGTTGTACGAGCTATGAAGGTTAGTTTTGTGGATCATCAAATGTTGTTTTCTATGGCTTCGTGCAAAGTGGGAGACTCCACTAGCGGCATTCAGATTGCAGAGTCAGGTGTTATATCAGTTTTGGCCGGAGATGTGTGTGTGTGTGTGTGTGTGTATATATATATATATATATATATGGTATTGGAAGGTTCCCCGAAATTTGCATATGATTATGATCTGAGATCTTGCATGTCACGACCCAAATCCACTAGTGTTGATGGAACCTAACCCAACCCTCTAGGTAAGCCAACTAATAATTATCCAATTTCAATAATATTAACAAGACAGTTAACCGAAAGTAATTTACTAAATTTTATACATTTCCCAAGGACTAGTATTACAAATCACGAGCTTCTAAGAATAGAGTTTACAAATCAGAAATGAAATAAATACATAGTCTATTTGAAAAGTACATAAATAGAGCTTTATAGACCTAAAGCTACCACGAACAAGGGACGGCCACAACTGGGACGCAGGTACATCTTCAATAAATAAAATGTTTCATTTTCTTTCCAAATAACAAGTATAAAATACCTATATATGCCCACATATCAATGTGTATAATAAGTCATGAATGACGTGATACGGTATCACGTACGAAAAATGCATCTCTATGCATGTATGTCATGTGTGCATACAAATGCCATGTATCTAGGAGATGAATCATGTACTCACACTCTCAGAGTACTCAATCTCACTGCCTCACATCCTCTCTCACTATGCTCAATGCTCAGCATACTAAATCACTCAACACTGTATAATATTTGTTGCAGCGTGCAACCCGATCCACATATATATAGCCGACTGCGCTCACTAGATCTGATGATGAACTCACTAGTGGGGAACCATTGGAACATCCATTGAACCTGATCCTCAGTCAAATTGTCGAAAAACTGCACCCATTCTGTAGCACTTTCTGGTTGAGCAAAGCTATTCGGGATGTAATTCATTCTCTTAGGGTGATGGAAGGCTATATGATCATTCCACGCCCTTTGTGGAAACTCTTGACGATATTGACCCATTTGGAGATGCTCCAATAACCAAACTTATAGTAGCAGATTACAACCCTTAAAGTGTTTGAACCCCTCCTGGCAGCGGTCCAAGGCTCGGTAGATGTCAGCTATGATCATAGGGACAATGGTATATGTTTTCCCCTCGATCCACTCCATTAAAGTTTTATATACCACAGCCAGTCTGGTGTAAATTCTGTCCCCTTGCATTGGGAACACCATCATACCCATGAAGCAAACAACGAACACAAAAAGCCTGTGGTGAATATGACCCAAAGAAGTGATAGAGAATTCATCATGGAAGATACGGTAGTACTTGCTATGACTATATCGTTCATATAGGTAGTCAAAGGGTATGTATAACTTTTGCAATCACTCCAAATCGCCGTTCTTCTTCAAGCCCATCATTTTCAGATATCCCCTAGCGGCATATTTTTCTGGCAATAATAAACCAGGGTTGTCCTAAGGTAGCCCGACGAATCCCCCTATTTCTTCCAGGAGAGGGGTCATTTTATGTTTCCAAAGCGAAACACGGATCTTTCACTGTCCCAGAACATCATGGCAGCTTCGATCAATATATTATTTGGTTGGATGTCCAACAGGGAAGGCAAATTTCCCAAGACCTTCTTCACATTTTTTTTGTCACTTGAGGAAAGATCTTCCCACCAATCTAGCAGCAATGGTAGTATGTTATGGACCATGCCGAACCTGGGGACTTCGTGCCTCATTTTTCTGCAAAACAAACAAGGTTAGGCCCTTTCCCGCACCAGATTCGACTATTTATACAATAATGATTAGCATATTGACTCTTATTTCTCCAAATTAATGCACAGATCGTGGTTGCTTCCATTGAGATTATGGAAGCCCGGTGGACTTTTGGACAAGGCTTTTCCTAAAGGGTTATTATGTGGACAACATATTAACCCTAGCTAGGTTTTGACCATGACGCATGTACAATAAATTAGAGTAAGGTTTTTTTAGAGGCCTAGACTGGTACCCTCAAGTGGAAAACTTGAGAGGGAAAGGCACGGAACCATCGACTGTACCACTGATCGACTAGTTTTACCGCAAATAACCCTTTCTGAATTTAAAGGGTGATATATAGGAAGAGCGCAAACACTCATCAAGTGTTGCTATAAGATTGATTATGCACGAGTGGAATATGATGTTGAGCATGATTTATGCAACAGTAAATAGAATTTTTTCACGTATTTGCACGTTAAAAAAATGATAAATGCAGTATTTAATAATTGAAATACATTTAAGAAAGGAAAACAAGGAAACAAGTCAGTTTCTGTAGAAAATCATAACTGCTTGAAAATAGGAAATTAAATTCACAGAAAGGGGAAAGGGAAAAGGTGCGCACATATAAACAGAATAAATCATGCTTAAGACTAATTCACAAAAAGCAAGTTTGTTATGGTAAGAGCCTAAGGGAAATTCCTAGCAGAAATGCCATGCTGTCACGCCCCTTTTTTCCTTGCGGAGTCTGGGTTTCGATATTTCTGGGACAACTCCCTTCCTTTTGGGATGGGGTATGGGATTTGAAAAGTTTCCACCTAACGGATTAAGGTGCGATAGGGAACCTAAAGAAAATAACTCATGAAACTAGTTTACGTCACTAGAGATTTGGGTAAGGGCTCGAAATTACCTTGAGGGGAAGGTTTTAGGCACCCCTCGAGGTCCACAACGGTGGGCCCCGACCAAACTCAATTAAATGAATTAGTCTTTAAAGGAAAATTAAAGAATTTAAAACAAATAGATATTTACTTTAAAACAGGAATTAAATGGGTCCTACGTTTTTAGCCTATAGGATCATTTCCATGCAATACTTGGTAAATTTCCCCAAATTAGGGTGTTACACATAGCATTAGCGCACAGGTCATCATCTCCTTTACTACCCAGTTACTATCTTTCAGTTATTACCTAAGTGTTCTAATAGCTTCTAGTGCGTACCTTATGCGTGCACTACTCGTCCCTTACCTATGGCCCTAGAGGTGTTTAGGACCTCTATTTAAGGTGGTTCTAGACTCACCTATGTTGCTTAAAATGAGAAATCTAAATGACAAACAAAAGTCAAGTAGGATTGTAACATAAAGAGCAAATAGGGGCTCATGTTAACCTCGACAAGTAAACAAAACAAATGCACTCTATTCAAACAAACAATCTTTAATGATTTAAGATCCCATAGGCAGGATATCTAGATGAGCATAAACAAAATATATACATCCTTATTAAAGCGAGCAGCGATTCCTATCAGTTTGCCTACTGATTCTGTTAAAAACTCTGAATTTGCGCAAACTTCAGGCAGTACTAAATCACAGTTCTTTTTAGCCCCAGAATTCCTATAAGTTTGCCTAAGTGATAACCAGGACAGAATCCTAAAGGCATGGTATCTACAACTGTTAATTATAGACCTATAACATAGTTCATAAACGAGTTACTGATCTTAACATACAGGTTTTTATCTTCTTTAGATCCTATAAGCATGCTTTTTAATTTTTTTTTTTTTTTGCAGAATTAGTTAACTCCTATAGGCATGATTTCTAAGCGTTAGAACTGATTACAAGTATTACTTCCTATAGGCATGATATCTATATGTAGAAAACTAATTTTATATTTTTATTTCCTATAGGCATGATATCTAAATGCAGAAAACTGATTTTATATTTTATGTCCTATAGACATGATATCTAAGTGGCCAGAGACGTTAACAGAATGTCATACAAGTTTGATAATTCACAAAGGAGATCCTATATACATGATTTATGATGCACATTGAGATTTGAAAATATGCATAAAACATGGGTTCTTGATGCAGAATTGATAAACGACCTATAAACAGGATTTCTAGGATGCAAAGTATGAAACTTCAGATTTCAAACGGTGAGAAGACCCTATGGGCATGATTTAAAATGGTATGCACATAAAGAATCGCCACAACAACCTATAAGCATGATTTCTACCCGAACCTGACAAAGATATATAACTATCCCTCCCCAGCTTTTACTAATAACCCCATATCTGGTTTTACAAGGATTATTACATTATTACAGACCAATATGATTGAATTACATAAAGCTATTCATTACACTACAGGGAGCCTTAGCAGGCCCAACATCAACTCAGAAGCGAAGTCTTTAAGCAAGCAAGTCTGAAGTACAGGTAGTCCATCCATAATACACAAATGGACTTCTAGTGTGTCAAATTTCCCAAGGGCCTCAGGGACCCCGGGTAATGCTCACACTAGAACCTTTCTTAGAGAAATAGTTGTAAATGATTGGAAGAACAGCCCTAGTGTGTCAGAGTTCGTAGGAGTCTCATGGACCCTAGGCAGTGCTCACACTGGGGGTGGTAGGACCCTAGATAACTAAGAGTAGAAGTTTGAAAATAGTATATAAGGGTAGGGGATAATTTTAGAAAAGCAGTGTGATTTTCAGGAGTGAATAGAAACAAGTTACAAGACTACAAACAGAACAGAACCACATTTCAGCAGATTGGTTCAGGCATGGGTACCAGTTATTAAATAATCACAACAAGAGCAGGAACACTTAAATTATAGATAGAACTAAACAGGGTCACAATTGAATCAAACAAGGTTTCACATTGATGAAGTTGACTTAGTTTATTAATTATTACTAGGTGGAATCATATAGACATGTATTAAAAATAGAAACATACTGAAGTTACAATAAGCAGAACAATATAACATGAACTAAGACATAGCTACTAAAAAAATAGAACATGAACTATATGTCTGGCAGAAGCATGTTGGAATTTGAAGCACTAACCACACATACATGTGGAACAAAGAGGTAACAAAGACTAAAGCATACTAGTTAGAAAATAAACTGGAAACATATAATAAACAGGACATATCGAGGTTCGAAGTAAGCTAATCATATAAGTCACAGGGAATAAGAACTGAGGCATAGTAGTTGAGAAAGAGATGGCCAGGAAACAAATATAAAAAAAGAAGCATGTTGATGTCTAGAGTAAACTGGCAACATAGCATATAGAATAGAACATGATAATAGAAATTGAGGTTATACCAGTTAAGGAGATAGCAAACAGGAAGGTGAAGGCAATTGAAATCCAAGAGTCTAGCCTGGCTTTCAGCCGGCTAGACAGTGCAGCGAATCGAAGTAACATAAAGAACTCAAGTTGTGTGCGTGTAAGTGTGTAAGTGAGTTTGTGTCTTAGTGTGTGATTGTAAGTATAAACGTATGTATGTAGGTGTTTTTCTGTGTTTTGAAAATCAGAATGGTGCAAGGTTTATATAGCATTTAGCAGAGTAAACAAATAAGGCAAGGAAAATTAACGGTACATAAATAAAGTATGCAAATCAATTAATCAATCAGTTAGGGATAAACCCAATCAATTAATAAGACAGAATCTGGGAAATATCCTTAAATAAAGGAGAATCTCATACGAAATCAGTTAGCAGACAGTATTGAAACTAAATAAGGTAAGCAATAAGCCTAAAGACCATTTAGGTCGGTCAAAACAATCAATACCCAGAAATTAGGCCAATAGCATAATTAAGGAAGGAAATACCAATTATGAGTCACAAATAAGGAAAGCATAAGTAAAATCGTCAAATAAATGTTGGTTTTAAAAGAAAACAGAATTCCAAACCCTAATTAGGCAAATAAAAATCAATTAATCCGTTTTAATTGACATAGCCAAAGAATAATGGGCAAATATCAGAACAAATAATGGAATAATTAGAAATCCTAGGGATTAAAACATAGACATGAAAACCAGTTGAACAAGTAAAGAGAACCGGAGTTAAATGCTTAAATATTTTAGAAATATTTTGCAGAAACTTAAAAGATGAAACCCTAGCTTTTAGGGAAAAATGAAAATCGGTAAACAATAATAAGAAAAACAGAAGATCTTAAGTAGATAAACTCAAAATCATCTCAGATCTATAGAAATCTGAATAGACTCGAGTAGAAAGTGACTAGGGTTTTAAAAATAGATAGAGGTAAGAAAAATCCGGTTTGAACCAGAGATTTGAAGTCATAAACACGAAGATAACAATACTCACAAACATAGAGATGAACACAGGCGGATTCATCGAGAAAATGAAGGATTTGGACCGAGTCCTTGTTGAATCTCTTTGGGGTTCCCTCAAATAACACAAAAACATAACACCAGTAAAGAAAAGAGTCCAGATGGGGCCTGAGATCGAAGGGAAAACCCATGAACTGAAGGGGGTTCAAGTGACGGTGGGCTAGGGTTAGGGAGAAGGGTGAGAGAGAAGAGAGTGAAAAGGGATTCAGGGGCGGCGGAACTTTGGAAATGATTAGGGTTGGGAGCTGTTGGATAATTAAAAATGGAAGGAATATCCTGGACCGTTGATCTTTTGAGATCAATGGCCAGGATTGAATATGGGGGGTCATGCGGGTTATAAAATGGGTTATAGGTATTGGGTTGTGGGTTAATGGGTATTGGATCAGGGTTATAGTATTGGGTTGATTTAATTGGGCTGGGTTAGTAATTGGGCTTATGTCTGAAATTAAAAGAGGTTATTTGTTAAATACTCGATTAATTTAAAAATAATTCATACTAATAGCTAATAAATGATAAAAATTGATGTTTATGCATAAAAATGATTTAAAATAATTACTTAATATTATAAAAATATAAAAGGTCGTTTTCTTGTAAAATAAAGTAATTATTCCCATATGGGCTATTATTGCAATTATAACCTATGAAATGTAAATATGGCTATTCAAGAAATAATCAAAGCTTAATATAAATATAAATGATTAACATTAAGCAATGAAATTATCATAAAATAATTTGTGATACAATTAATAATTATTTATATAATAAAGCTACTAGGATACATTAATTAAAGATCCTTTTAAAATGCAGAAATTGTGGAAAAATATTAATTGATGCTCATGCATTGTTTTAGAGATATACATGCATTTTGAAAATAATATAAGAAAAAATTGGGTATCAACACCACACATTTTCACAACCTGCTTACTTGCTCTAACATAGAGGTCAACGACATTACCTTTCCTTCATGAATCAAGTGCCCTCACACAACAAAAGTGAGTAGTTCCACACACATAAAATTCAAGAATAATTAGGAACTCAATATCGAAAGAATTCACTTATTCTCAAAAACAACATTCATATGCCACAAAAGATAAATCATAGGCTTGCCCGTAGTGTACTACTCTACTAATCGAGCTCATTCAGCCAAGGATCAATTAGGACTTTACTTGGTTGTAATGTAAGTTGCAGGACGAGTAGGATACGTTTAGATATATGAGTGACTACACCTCCCTAAGCACTTTAATACATACACTTTATATTTAAAACCCCACACTTATGTCAAACCATAACTCCATCTTCACATCAATCTAAATTATCTCCATACTTATTTAAGAACAATTACATCAAGAGTCACCACTATCAAGGAATATTTTTCACACAATACAACTACTTTTTTCTTACTTTTCAATTCAAGTGGCTCTTACTTTTTCAATACAGTGCACCTTTCTCCTTATTTCATTAATTCTACTCAAAAGCCAAACCAGCACCCCACACTTTAACTTTTACAAAGTTCATTACAATTCAAGTGCTCATGAGAGGTGTAAACGTTCAAATAGATGGTTAATTAAAACAATTGGGTAAGGCTTGTAATGTGGTTTCCAAAGAAACAGGATTACAGACTCAAAGGGGTTAACTACGATACATAATAATAAGGCGGGTAAATTATATAATTAGTTCAACATAGAAACACATATATCACTTTCAAGTCTGAACAAAACTACTATTTTGCTTTGCAAACACACGGGGCAAGTTCTAGACATCAATTGCAATGCACAGAATGACACACAAACCTCACATACACATGTCACATAACTTACTCAGGATTGGAATCATCAAGACGCTCTAGTCAAAGCAGTTAAGCAAAATTATTCATACAATTTAAGGTACTTATACAAGAGTCAAAAGCTGAGCTTAAGCGTCACGACCAAAGTACTCACTATTCTCAAGGCATAACAAAGTCAAGAGATATTTCTCCAATTCCAGTCACAGGAAAAACCAAGGGGGAATTATTACACTACCTAACAAAAGAAAATTTTTTTGTCTTTTTTAGACTTAAATCACTCAAGAAACCTGTCGAATGAGATCCATCATAAGGTGAAGCCCAATTTTTTTTTTAACAAAAACTACCACACTCTACTACAACTAAGCTAAGATAGCACAGAAAATCACCCAGATAATCTCCTCCATCCCACACTTAAAATTGTGCGATGTCCTCAATGCACACTAAAATAACAAGAAGGTAAAAGCGACTCCCTGGTAGGCCAAAGGCCAAAGAATTAGTAGCTCACGGGATACTCAGATTTCTCCCAATTGTTATCTTTTGTGTGGGCACCCCACACTTAGTTTCAACAACCTGCTCGATTTTTTTCACATGCCTAATGGCTTTACTCCGTGCTCCTACTCCTACAAAACACAAAAATAACACTATAAAGAAAATAACACAATATTAATAAAAAATAATAATAAACAAAAAGAAAAAGCAAAAAATAGAATTAGGTTGCCTCCCAACAAGCGCCTTATTTATAGTCGTGGATCGATGCTATCGCTTCACCGCTTTTCCTTCCACCTTGAGGATATGAATTGCATCCCCAATTCTGCATCAATTTTTCTGTCACGTTCCTGGGCGGTGGTGTAAAAATAAAGGAACCAAACAATAGGTATCGCATCTTGCACTTCTTGGCCTTTAAGTGCGGGATGTCATTTTGTCTCCTTGGTATGGCAAATTTCAGAATATAAACACTTTGTTCGTCATCTATTGACTCCTCTGTATGCTCAAATGGATCAATTCTCGTGTCACCAACCAAGCACAATGTTGAAAAATGGTTAGAATGAGGTCCAATGCGCTCTAACTCTAGAATCACTTCACTTTTGACATCCTCACTTTTGTGCACTTCGTCAACCTTGGCATCATTAATAATTTGGTCGAATAGTTGGGATTCCCCCTTTTGCTCCATAAGTTGGCCAGTATCTACAACAATTGACTGTAGGGCATCAGACGCCTCAAACTTTTTATTCAATTTAGCCTGCTGGTCATGGATATCTGAGCCAAATTGGTCTATCTCTTGCCTGAGCTCAGTTCTTTCGTCTATCAGCTGTTCTGCCATATTTGACAAACCATTACGTAGAATCACATGAAATTTTACCAGTTGAGCTTGTTCTTTTTTCCAAGATTGGCTCACGATATCTGCTTCTTCAAAGTAATCTTCTTGTGGGAACTCGCTCTCTTCGTCGATTTGAGGTTCTTCTTGGAAATTAGACATTAATTCATCCATTCTAGCCTAAAGTCTTTTGATCGACAATGCGTCAAGAACTTGTTGCTCGGTTACTTGCCTTATCATGTCCATAATAGCCTTCTGATTTTCATCTTGTTGCTCGGCTACTTGCCTCATTATGTCCATAATACGAGCATCACGTTCCATATCCTCCACTTCATTGCTTCTATCAAACTCATAAACATTATTAGAAAAATTATAATAAGAGCTTTGAGGCGGATAATAAGAATCAGGACAACTATCCCAATGACCACCATGACAACCACATATATCACAAATCTTTCACCCATCAGATTGAGATTCACAGTTTTGCCACAAACGCGGTCCTCCACAATATGAACATGGATCACCAAAATAAGAATAATCAATATTTGACCAATTCTCGTTCCAAGATTCCATATAAGCAAAGATAATAAAATATTAAACTAAGCTAAAAATAAAAACTTGAATAGATAAAATGTAAAATATAATGACCCGATCGGTCGTTTTGCGTTATCGGACCCTGTTCCCCTAAATGAAACTTTATGTAGCAGCTTATTGTCATTTATGACTTGCGGGGACGGGTGGTTCGGTATTCGGAAGCGTTTAGAGTGGTATAGGAACACTTGGTTCCTTAAGGTTGGCCTTTAAGGCCAAAGTTTGACTTCTGTCAACATTTTTAGTAAACAACCTCGGAATCGAGTTTCGACGGTTCTGCAAGCTTCGTATGATGATTTCAGACTTGGGCGTATGCTCGGAATGGGTTTTGGATGACCCGGGAGCGTTTCGGCGCCCAATATCGAAATAAGAATTTCCTTAAGTTAATATTGTTGTTTGGGATGTGTTTTTGTGTTATCGAGGTCTGAACGGAATTTAGAGATTGGGAATAGTTCCGTTATGTCATTTATGACTTGCCTGCAAAATTTGGTGTCATTCCGAGTAGCATAGGTCGGTACGGCACATTGTTAGCGAATTCTAGAACTTTAAGTTCAAAGTTTCATTCAATTTGGTTTTGGGGTCGAATTCTTTCGTTGTTGTTTTTCACGTTCCGAAAATTCGAGCAAGTCCATATCATAAATACAGACCTGCCAGTGCCTTTGAATGGGGTCCCGAGGGGCTCGGGTGAGTTTCGGACCCCTCGGAGTTAAATGCAAAACACCAGAATTTCTGTGTCTGGTTTCCTTCTATGCGTTCGCAGTTGCTCTGCTGCGTTCGCATAGAAGGATCTGGGCAAGGGTCAAACTTTTCCCTATGCATTCACATAGGTGCTCCGCATTCTCATAGGGTAGGGAATTGGGCTAGACCGACTTATCCCTTACTCAGTGCGTTCGCACACCCCCCCCCCCAGCCGCGTTCGCGTAGGTCTAGCCAAGCTAGCCTCCGCATTCGCGTAGGTCTAGCCAAGATAGCCTCTGCGTTCGTGAAGACCTCTCCGCATTTGCATAGAAGGCCTCATCAGACCCTGGCCATTTGTTAATCGCGAATGCACTGCCCCTGATGCGTTTGCATAGAAGGGGAAGCTGGGCAGTGTGTTTTTATAACGGGATTTAATTCATTTCCTCATCTTCTTCTTCTTCCTTGGGACGATTTTCAGCATTCAAGAGGGGCAAACGACTTAATTATTGAAGGTAAGTAAATTCAACCCTAATATTAGTTTCATGCATGGATTACAAGCTAAATTAACTACCTAATAAGTGAAAACTAAGAATTTGGGGTAGTAACCTAGGGCTTTTGAAAATGTAGAAAATTACCCATCAATTAGCTATGAAATCAAGTAAAAATCATGTATTAATGATCCTTAGGCTACGGGTGAGTGTTTCCTTCGAGGAATTTTGGAATCCGAGCATGCGGGCCCGGGGTTGGATTTTAGGATTTCTTCAAGAATGATGAATTTGACTAAGTAGTAGGAGAATTTCATGCTTTGAGTATAAATTGCTATATTTGTATAACATTTGGCTAGTTTCAATTCCATGGGTGTCGAGTTTGGAGTTACGGGCGTGTTCTTGACCCGGAGAGTAGGTTCGACACGAGGTGAGTCTCCTTTCTAACCGTGTAAGAGGGAACTGTCCCCCTAGGTGCTTTAAATGACTATGTGCTAATGTTTGTGGGGGCTACGTACGCGCCAAGTGATAAGAGTCCGTATGTAGCGACTATTATTGTTATGTCCGGGTAGTTAAGCCTACACCATGCCTTATGTTTTCCTTGAAACAGACTATATGCTTAGTGAATTAATGTTACATGCGGCTTATTCCCTGAGATCATGGAATTTAAGTAATTTTAAGGAATTGTTCACGAAAAATAAATTATAAAGAGTAAATGTGTGGATTGTGTGTGCATGTGACCGCTTCGCAATTTACATTTCGCGAGCGGAGTGTTATTTCCCCCACTCTCATAGGAGCGGGATGTACGCCACGGAGATATTGAAAGACATATTATGATTCGGGCTCTTCGACCCTCGGCGGTGCACAAAGATGATCATTATGATGGCTCAGGCCGGTTGTCCTTATCCTGTATGCGCATGCTAAATTGTTAATGATTCTTTTATGGATTTGGAGTGGTCAGATATATTCTTAAAGGAAAGAAAAGAATAATGAAGTATAAATTGTACATTTACTTCCAGTATTTATTTGAACTACTGTTACTTTTAAATGTTTACCGGTTTTATCCTNTACCCAGGGTACACTGCCCGTGGGTGGGGTCCAGCCTATAGCAGTAGCACCTGATCCCAGACCAGTTGCGGACGGCGATCCGCAAACGTTATTGGATAGATGGACTTGATTGCACCCTCCAGTCTTCGGGGGTGAGCGAGGCGAGGATTATTAGTAAGAGGATGCTGAAAAGTTTCTGTTAGAATTTTTCACGTTTAAGTTAGTGTCATTTATTAGTAAGATGTTATATTTGGAAGTATGGTGGGTCATGCTTTTGATTAAGTTAGGGAAATATTAAATTCATGGATCATGGTGTTTCACTCCTANGGGATGTACGCCACGGAGATATTGAAAGACATATTATGATTCGGGCTCTTCGACCCTCGGCGGTGCACAAAGATGATCATTATGATGGCTCAGGCCGGTTGTCCTTATCCTGTATGCGCATGCTAAATTGTTAATGATTCTTTTATGGATTTGGAGTGGTCAGATATATTCTTAAAGGAAAGAAAAGAATAATGAAGTATAAATTGTACATTTACTTCCAGTATTTATTTGAACTACTGTTACTTTTAAATGTTTACCGGTTTTATCCTCCTCGTATGTCTGGTACTGATATTATATCCTGCCTAATCATTTTTTTGGACCTTAGTGAGTGTCAAGTCGACCTCTCGTCAAAACTTCTTCGAGGTTAGGTGGGATACTCACTAGGTACATATTTGTTTATGTACTCATGCTACGCTTCTGTACTTAACTGTACAGGTTCTGAGGCTGGTGCATCTGGTTATCAGACTGGAGCTCGATTCTGATCATAGTTGGACCTGACTTCACGGTGAGCTTCTTCTCCTGACGATCCTCGGCAGCACCATGGAGTTTTCTTTTGCTTATTTCTCGTCTATTTCTTTCAGACAGTGGGACTGTATATTATATCTTTTGTATATTCTGTTAGTATGCCGGTAGGACTTGTGACACTAGTTCCTGGCACACACGTAGTGATTATTTTGGTTTGCGTGTATGTATATATATATTGGCTCACTCCTATTTACGACTATTTTTGGTTAAAAATAGCTTACTATCTTTTTCAATTAATGTTTTGAACTTTAAAACTTGGCACGTGTTGGGATGTTTAATCAAATATGGGAAAAATCCTTAGTAATCTAAGTGTGGGCTTGCCTAACCCCGGTGTTGGGCGCCATCACGACCTGAGTTAGTATTTTGGGTCGTGACAACATGGTATCAGAGCTCTAGGTTCACGTAGGTCTCACAAGTCACGGGCAAACCTAGTAGAGTCTTGCGGATCAGTATGGAGATGTCTGTACTTATCTTCGGGAGGCTATAGGGTGTTAGGAAGACCTCTCCTCATTTTTATTCTATCATGCAGTCAATGGTTTACTGAATATCATTCTTCTATTCTCTCACAGATTGTGAGGACACGTGCATCCGACGTTCCAGACCCGGGAGGGGCCGCTACCCCCGTTGTTCGAGGCCGTGGCTGAGGCCGGGGAAGGGCACCGGCCCGAGGTAGGGGACGAGGGCGTCCCCGAGCTATTCCAGTTGTACACCACTAGAGGATCCTACTATAGAGGAGTAGGGTGAGGTGCCCCCAGCAAGTCTTGCTCTAGTGGACTTTGTGACGGCACCAGGCTTCCAGGAGATCATAGGTCGTAAGATGCGGTTTATGGACACCATGTCCCAGGCTGGTTGATTTCCAGTAGATCCTTCCACATTTCAGGTCGGGAGGGGGGNCCCTCCAGTCTTCGGGGGTGAGCGAGGCGAGGATTATTAGTAAGAGGATGCTGAAAAGTTTCTGTTAGAATTTTTCACGTTTAAGTTAGTGTCATTTATTAGTAAGATGTTATATTTGGAAGTATGGTGGGTCATGCTTTTGATTAAGTTAGGGAAATATTAAATTCATGGATCATGGTGTTTCACTCCTAGTTCACTTGTATTTCTTTATTATTCATCACTTAATATGTATTTGAGGTGTCATTTGATTGAGCACGTCCTATGGATTTAACATGTTAAAAGAACAAAAATAAGTATTTGAAGGGTTCGTAAGGGGAAGGTGACATTAAACATGTGAATAAATTGGACTTTAATTATTTTGTCATTTTTATTCTTATTCTTGTCTTATGATTTTTATCGATAGGAGCACGCTTGGGCGACCACAACCTCTAATAGTAATAAAATAAACATGTTGCAAATCGCGGGTGCATTTCATGTGGCGCGGTTCACAACATATACCAAAACGACAAGTGTACTACATCGTGACTTGTTTCAAAATAATTCCATAAATAATTAAAAGCGGTATAAAAGAAATAATGCACAAATGGTTCAAAATATGTAAATAATCAGATAATTAGGCCAAATATCAATAGTTAAGCGACCGTGCTAGAACCACGAAATTCGGGAGTGCCTAACCCCTTATCCCGGGTTAACAGAATTCCTTACCCAGATTTCTGGTTCGCAGACAACTTAAAACAGAGTCAAAATTCCTCGATTTTGGGATTTCTAATAAATAAATAGTGTCCCGGAACACCGTAAAAAATCTGGGTGGAGACTCTGAATAAATAAAATAAATCCCAAAATCGAATAATGTCACTTAAAGTGGAAAAACCCCGTTATCCCACCCTTACCAGTGAAAAATGAGGTGTGACAGCTCTGGCGATTCTGCTGGGGACTGAACCCAGAATCTCTGGTTCAGGGTTCAAGAATTCGAGCTTAGAATAGCTATTATATTTTGCTTTCATTATTATCTGATTTTTACATGTGTTGAACCTAATGTGCTAAATGCCGCTTTGATATTATCTAAACTATATATAAATTGTGCCGAAACCCTCTTCTCTCTAAGTCTTCTAAATAATCTGGGAAGTGTGCACTTCGTGTGACTTCTTTTCTGTTAGAGTCATATCCAAATTTTAGAACGAGGTTCGGACAAGTTGCAAAGCCGGTGAAGCTTCTGTATTCCTGGTACGCTACCCCCCCCCCTGCTCGAGCTATCCGCTCGGGTAAGCCAGGTCCAGAACAATAAATCCCAAGATTTAAACTTAGAATAACATAGCCTCATATCGGATCTCTAGTAGGAACATTTTTTTGCATCATGTGCATTGACTTTGGGGACTCAACACAGGGATTGGGTCCGTCTAAGACAGGTGTACCCAATTTATAAGACCATCCTGATGCATCTTACGTGTTACTTGCGTATCTGTTTATTTTGGCTTACATGTTGACTGGCTTCTAGAATGGGAAAGAAAATAAAAAAATAAAATAAAAATCACGAGTGAGAGGTAGGTATTTCAAAAATGCTGAAACTCTCCCCAAAAAAAAGAGAAAGAAAATAAGTGAATGTCTTCAAAAGTAATATTTTCCCGATTCCGTCAAAACTGGCAGAACTACGCGGGTCTGATTCTCACCGGATGTGAGATACGTAGGCAAACCTCATCGGTTCCAGCCCTCAATTTTTAAAAAATTCAAAAATATTTTCTTTTTCCTCCTTCTGTAGAAAAGTCATTCTTTGATTCCCCATTTTTTTTAAAAATCAAATAAAAAAAAAGAGATTTTCCTTTAATTCCTTCTTTAGGAGTATTTTTCTTAGAAAATTCCAAACAAATAAAATATTAAAAAGAAAAGGGTTTTGGAACCCAAAAATATTTTCTTTATAACAGTCTTTCATTCGAAAAAAGAAGACAATTCAAATCAAAATCCCAAAAAATTATTTTCTATTTTTTTCCACAACTTTTCAAAAAAAAATTCCAAAAATATTTCCTTTACTTCCTTCTATAGAAAGTCTTTCTTTTAGGCCCCAATTTTTAAAAAAATTACAAAAATATTTTCATTTTTCTTTAGAAGTTTTTCTTTTGGAAATTGAAAGAAAATTCAAGATTCAAAAAATATTTTCTTTATAAATCTTTCATGATTTTAACATAAAAGGTCCAAAAAATCCAAAAATATTTTCTTTCTTCTTTAGAAGTTTTTTCTTTCGAAATTCCAAAAAAAAAAAAGAAGAAACAAAAGGAATCGAAATCAAAAAATATTTTCTTTCTTCTTTATAAGTCTTTCTTTCTAAGATTAAGAAAAAAATTCAAAAATTCAAAAAAAAGAGTTAGTTTATTTCTTTTATTCCTGATCTTCCCGAACTACGCAAGATCTGATTCATGTTCCCACATGATACGTAGGCAACCCACACCAGGTTCGATCCAATGGGTTGAAATAAAAGAAAAAGAAAAAAAGAAAGAAAAGAAGAGAGCATTTATTCTAACACGCTTGTTGTTTTGAAACAAAAGTTGGACAAAGGTGGTCGGTTTGTTGGTTGGCAATGGCAAGTCACAAAAACAATCCAAGATCTCTCGGAAATAAAAGCATCTTCTCAACCGAAGGAAGAAGAATGTAACGACCCGACCGGTCATTTTGAGTTCTAGCGCGTCGTTCAGCGATTTGAAGTCGCGAGCAGCTCCGTTTCAGGTATTATGATCCATGGGCGTGGTCGGAATTGAATTCCAGGAAGTTTAGAATTGATTTGGGAAGAAAATTCTCATTTCATAAGCCTTAAGATGGAGAAATCAACTAAGATTGGAATTTTGAGTAAACGATCTCCGAATCAGGATTTGAAGGTTCCAGCAGGTTCATATGATGATTTCGGACTTGGTTGTATGTCCGGATCGGGTTTTGGATAACCCGGGAGCGTTTCAGCGTATATTGTGGAAATTAGCATTTTTGAAGGATTTCATGAATTGGGGCTTGAAGTGCATATCAGTGAGGTTGATGTCCGTTTGGGATTCCGAGTCTGGGAATAGCTTCGTATGGTGATTCTGGAATTGGGAGCGTGATCAGAAGTGAATTTGGATGACTGTAGGTCAATTTGGAGTTATTTGGCTAAAGATAGAAATCTGAAGGTTTTTGGGAAATCCGGCAGGAAGTGGAAGTTTTGATATCAAGGTCGGAATGCGATTCCGGAAGTTGGAGCAGGTCTGTAATGTTGAATATGACTTGTGCGCAAAATTTGAGGTCAATCGGACGTGATTTGATAGGTTTCGGCATTGGATGTAGTAGTTTGAAATTCTAAGTTCTTAAAGAATTTGATTTGAGTGTGATCCATTATTTCGATGTTGTTTGATGTAATTTGAGGGATCGAGCAAGTCCGTGTCATGTTTTGGGGCAGGTTGGTATAATTTGACGGGGTCCCGGCGGCCTTGGGTGGATTCCGGGTGGTTAACGGATCAAAGTTGAAGTTGGAAAAGGGCTGAAGCTGCTGTCATCTAGTGTAACCGCACCTACGAGGATTTGGCCGCAAGTGCGGAGCCGCAGGTGCAAAAGTGGGCACGCTTGGCTGGGAACCGCAGATGCGATGGATCTTCCGCACCTGTGAAGCCGCAGGTACGGACAGTGGGGCGCAGGTGCGATTTGGCTGAAGTTGAGGAAAACCGCATGTGCAGGAGATTTGGTCGCACCTGCGAGATCGCAGGTGCGGAGGAAGGACCGCAGGTGCGGAAATCGACCTGGGCAGAATGTTTTAAAACAAGAATTTGGGGTTCATTGTCTTCATTTTTCATGGTTTAGGCGATTTTGGGAGAGCCTTTCAAGGGAAATTTCACCAAGCATCAAGAGGTAAGTGATTCCTTCTCCTTTCCAAGTTTAATACAAGATTGATGCATGATTTGATATGGGAAATTGTGGGAAAATTGGGGTTTTTGAAGAAAAAAAAACCTAGAAAGTGAAAATTTTGATTTTGGCCATGAATTAAGCATGAATATTTGAGTAAATTATATATTTGAGTTAGTAAGGCTATGGGTAGAATGTATCTTCGAGAAATTTTGGATTCCGGGCACGTGGGCCCGAGGGAATTTTTGTCATTTCTCCAAGAGGAGTTGGGAAAGCATATAATCTGAATTTGTTGTGAGTATTAGGATGAATTTTCATTACTTTGTCATTTATGTGGTAGTTTCAGAGCGTTATGCGTCTGTTTGAGTCATTGGAAGGGCTTGGAAGCCGGTATTGGAATTTCGGAGCGAGGTAAGTCTCCTTTCTAACTTTGTGAGAGGGAATCGTCCCCTTAGGTGAATTAAATCAGTATATGCTATTATCTTCGGGGGCTAAGTACGCACGAGGTGACGGGAGTCCGTGCGTAGCTATTATTATACCATGTCCGGGTAGCCTAGGACCCACTAGCATGCTTTATGTGTGTACCTGTAACCCTGCCTGTAATATTAAACTGCTGATATGACCGGAATGTAATTGAATGTTTGAAAGAAAGCTAGAGTTCATATTGTTAACCTTCTAAAAAAAAGAATTGGTTTCCGCTGTGAATACATGTGTACCTGGACTGGGTTGTATCATGAAGTATTACTAAACTTGACAAAGGAGTTTCAAAAACAAAGATTTCAAAACCTATACTTCATGTTTCTTTTAATAAATATTTTACCACTTTCCTGAGAAAAACTGTTTTCTTGATAAAATACGACTTTATTATGTGGATATGCGTAACTTTGGGTGCCTAAGTCGCTTGAGTGATTCGCGAGCAGGAAGACCCTGTATTTGTGAATGTATTCATATGAGCACCTGAGTCACATGTATGATTCGCGATCAGGCTAGCCGTATTATGTTAACCGCGTCGCATGATCGATTCACGAGCGGGGCAGATAGATGCATCTATGGTTCGAGTCAGTCGACCCCTCGGTAGTGCACATTTTATTATGTTTTGTCCGCACGGTTCGCTCCTCGGCCTTGCCTGCGCATGATATTTGCAGCATAGTTGCTATGATATTTGCCTGATTACTGGCCTGAAATGTTAAAATTGTCGATTGAAATGACAAAGACTTAAAGTTATTAAAAAGACTTTTGGATGAAGTTGTTCCTTCCGTTGATTTATTATTATTTGATTAACTCACCATGTTGATTAATTGTTAGTATGAAGAAGATATAAAGTGTTAAATGTGAACGGCATTGAAGGATGTTTAAATCCTGTTTTATAAACTGCCTATGATACAACCATGCTTAGTGTCACTCGTAAATATTCCAAAATTGACCTTTAGTAATTGTCTAAATTGACCTTTTGTCACTACCTCTCTGAGGTTAAGCGGGCGACTTACTGAGTACACGTTGTGTTTGTACTCATACTACACTTACTGTGCATTTTATTGCACAGGTACTTTCATAGAAATGTGGAGGATTCGGAGACTTAGGCGAGCTGCGTCATCCGAAGGCGATCCGCAGCTGACAGAGTCTCCTTCAGACTGTAGTTATTCATATTTTTAAATTTCCTTGTCCAGTTGTATTTCGGACAAGCTTTGTAATGATTGTATAAATTCTTAGAAATTGCTCATGTACTTGTGACATCGGGTTATCGGATATGTACTTGGGATAATTGTTTAAGTGAAATCTTTAGATCACTGTTTTTAAATAACAGAATTTCATTTGCTGTTGTATTTCAAATTTATGAAAATTTATGTATTTGATTATGAAATGCAAGAAAAGGTAAGGGTTTCGAAAATGTTAAAACACAGAATGTATTTCAACTAATTAAGGATTTGGCTTGCCTGACAGTGGTGTCCGGCGCCATCACGACCTATGGATTTTGGGTCGTGACAAAGAACCACTATTGTTGATCCAACTAAGGTCACGAAAAGACAAGTAGACAAGTTGGTGACAAAATCGAGGCAAATGTTGGCGGACTTCTACCAGTTTTGAGCAACAAGATATGCTTGGCTTGGGATGATTTGATGACCGGGAGACATAAAAATACTTTCAAGTCCTTTGAGAAATTAGTTTCTATGAAATCTCACATGCCGTCAGTCCTGAAATCCGATAGTCAATATTGGGAACGGTTTGATGAAAAAGTCAAATTTTGAGTGTTGAATCAAAACGATAAAAGGTACTGAATGTCGTAGTAGTGCTGATGTGCAACTTTGGGGCTAAGATGCCGCATAGCAACTGCAAAGTCACTCTTCTTTTAGCCATGGTAACTTATTTTCTCGTCTTTTCTTCTTCTTTTGGTGTCATCAGACATTTCTATTCTTTATTCAACAAAAAAATGAAAAAAAAAGAAGCAAAAAAAGCGGTCAGCCATTCTGTTTCCATTTTGTGCATAGTTCTTTTCACGCTAGTTCTAGTGACATGACATGCATGTGGAATTTTCGGCCATATCTTAGAAAACTGATTTAGTCTTGAATTGGATAACTGAGAAAGAGACACTTTTTGAAGATGAATAGAGACACGAAACATTTGGAAAAATAAGCATGAGCCAAGTTTACATGGAACAAAAGCAGTCATGCTTATAATAGTTAAGGATCTCTACCTTTGAATCATGGAGAAGATCGGGCTTAAGGATAATCGGACGGGTTGAAGTCTATTTAGCACTAAGAGATAGAAAGTTTTTTTCAAAAGAAGGTGTATCTCAGTCAACTTGAAATGTATCAGTTTATTGGCAAAATGCATCTTCTACATCGACACAAAATTTAAAAAAAAAATGGTCATCCAAATTGACAAGGGTCATTCACTGCGAGGAAAGTATTGCTCATACAACTTTACACTGAAAAAGACCCAGAAAGCAACATGTTATAAAGGTGATTGTGAAGAGATAATATGTTTGGCGTTCTCGAGGTTAGGAGGCCCTTTTTCTACTACCCAAATATTTTATACCCTTTGTTACTCCTTTTGATCTTGTGTTTTTTTTATTTGACCACCCTCTCTTGGAATCAAGTTTAGAGTCAAAAGTCCAAAAAAAAATAGAGAAAATGAAAGAAAAAAGTGAAAATGAAAAAAAAACAAAAATCAAAAAAATCCATGCCCCAAAAGTACAAATTGGGGCAACTCTTGCAAAGTTCAAATGAAAAAAAAAAAAAAGAGAAGAAACGAACAGTCTGAGATCTATGCCCCAAAAAAAAGATGGGGTAATTTGTTTTGAAAAAAAAAAGAGAAAGAAAGAAAAATGAGAAAGAAAAACATGAGAAAAGAAAGAAAGGTGAAAAAATAGTTAGGTCAGATGTTTGAACTACGTTAGACCTGATTCCTTTAAAAAAGGATACGTAGGCAGCCTTACACGGTTCGGTCCAACCAAATAAGAATTCCAAAAAAAAAAACCCCAAGAATCCCTAATAGCTAAAACTGGGACAAAGAGTTTATTTCACTTTTGAAAGAGTCGATTCCAAGAGTTGTAAGTCTACAACCCCCTCATTTTGAGTCTACTTTAAGCCTTCATGCCGACCCTCCTTTCCAACTCTATCCAAAAACCTTCCAGATAAAGACCTCCCGATATGCCTTTAAGAATACCAATTGAAGTATGTAATGAGCAACGGCTGTCACGCGACATAAAACACTACCAAGTTGCTCATCCAAGAAAGCAAAAGAAAAAGAAGAAATAGAGAAGAAAAAATGAGAGTCTTACTAGTGAAAACCCTCACGGGCACTCTAAGGCGATGGTAAGTAGAGAAAAATAAATGAGAGAGACTTGTTGGTGAAAACCCGTAGGGGCACCACTAGTCGAAGGTGAGTCGTGAAGCTGATGCAAAGAATTGGCACATACAAGCCCGACTTCAAAGGTCATAGGAATGGTAAAAGGAAATATTAGACCAGTTTGATAGATCAGGTCGTTGAGTCAAAAATGCATGTCATAATCATTAAGGCTAGTTACCGCAAAATAAAGAGAAAAAAAAAAAGAAAAAAAAGGGGGTTCTCCCTTCTTTCCTTCCCAACAGGGGCATATCTTGTTAATACTTGTTTCTTTGCATCATTGTCTCCTTCACTCTGAGTCAGTCCTTGTCAAAACAAGCAAGAAAAGATTTCAAAATCTACTACCAGCTTTTCAGTTGCACAAAGTAAATTTGGCCAGCGCACTCAGTTTTTACAGTCAACATGCATTGAAGATTCATGCAAAGGCTCCCCCCCCCCAAAAAAAAAGAATCGTGTCAGCCTATTCGGTTGAAGCAAGCAAAGATAGCCTCAAGGTTAATCGGAGATCCGTTGTAATACCGAACAAAGACTATGAAGTGTGCACATCGTGCAAAAGGCACTTACAAGTTGTGATTCTCTCTGACGGACAATTTTCTCAAAAGCAAAACCCATTCACGATATAAGAAAAGGTTATCCAAGAAAAGAAATCTCTTTTGAGATAAGGCTGACTGAGCCACAAATACAAATGGTACTGGGTGTGAAACAATTAGGATTGATGCAGAGCAAAAAATTCTCTTGAAACTCACTCAGGCTGATTGAGCAAAAGCCAAGCTGCCCAGGATTCAAGGCCACAAATCGACCACCACTTTTAAAACTGACAAAACTTTCTTTGTTTAAACAGGAACAAAGCAGTACAAGGAAAGTGGTTCAAAAAAAATTAAGAGAAGAAAGAGCCGATAGAGGGAAGTTTCTCAAATCTTTAGCTTTATTTGTTTTGCTAGTATGCACAAATGTTGCCATTGCTCTTCACATTTTTTCTCCTACGACAAAAGAGCCTGGTCTGATGAATTTTCTTCTAGGATAGACGTCTTAGTCTGGTGAATTTTTCTCCTAAGATAGAAAACCTAGTCTGATGAATTTTCTTCTAGGATCAAATCTTAGTCTGATGAATCTTTCTCCTAAGATTACAAAACAAAATACCTAGTATGATGAAATTTCTCCTCGGATCAAAACCTTAGTCTGATGAATATTTCTCCTAAGATAGAGGACCTATTCTGATGAGATTTCTCCTAGGACAGAAATCTTAGTCTGATGAATCTTTCTCCTAAGATAGAAGACCTAGTATGATGAACTTTCTCCTAGGACAGAAATCTTAGTCCGATGAATCTTTCTCCTAAGATACAAAAAGTAAGGGACCTAGTCTAATGAATTTTCTCCTATGATCAAAATCTTAGTATGATGAATCTTTCTCCTAAGATAGAAAACCTAGTCTGATGAAGTTTCTTCTAGGATAAAAATATTAGTCTAATGAATCTTTCTCCTAAGATAATAAAAAAACCTAGTCTGATGAATCTTTCTTCTAGGATAAATGTCTTAGTCTGATGAATCTTTCTCCTAAGATAAAGAAAACCTAGTCTGATGAATCTTTCTTCTAGGATAAATGTCTTAGTCTGATGAATCTTTCTCCTAAGATAAAGAAAACCTAGTCTGATGAATCTTTCCCTTAGGATAGAAATCTTAGTTTGATAAATCTTTCTCCTAAGATACCCAAAAAAAAAAAGACCTAGTCTGATGAACTTTCTTCTATGATAGAAATCTTAGTCTGATGAATCTTTCTCCTAAGATGGAAAACCTAGTCTGATGAACTTTCTCCTAGGATAAAAGTCTTAGTCTGATGAATCATTCTCCTAAGATAATAAAAAACCCTAGTCTGATGAATCTTTCTCCTAGGATAAATGTCTTAGTATGATGAATCTTTATCCTAAGATTAAGAAAACCTAGTCTGATGAATCTTTCTTCTAGGATAAATGTCTTAGTCTGATGAATCTTTCTCCTAAGATACCAAAAAATAATCGAAAACCAAAAAATCCTTCTTGATTCATTTTAGCGCAGGTACACAATTTAGTAGTTTCATTTTCCAACATAGGGTCTCATTTCCTAGTTGATTTTATTTTTGGACATAGGGTCTCCACTCCCTAGTCGCTTTTCCAACCTAGGATATTCCATTCCTTAGTTGATGCCAATATAGGGCTCCCACTCCCTAGCAGACACTAGCATAACCTGGTGATCTTTTCCTGGCAACAACATAACCTGTTGATATTTTCCAAACATCGGCATAACTCGGTGGTCTCTTTTCCTGGAAACAACATAACCTGTTGACCTTTCCAAACACCAGCATAACCTGGTGGTCTTTTCCTGACAACAGCATAACCTGTTGGTATTTTCTAGATACCGTCATAACCCAGTGATATCTTCTTCCAAGCAACAACATAACCTGTTGACCTTCCCAGACACCCGCATAACCTGGTGATCTTTCCTTTTCGTGACAACAGCATAACATGTTGATCATCTTCAGACACTGGCATAACATAGTGATCCCCCCAGGAAACAGCATAACCTGTTGACCCTTCCAGACACCAACATAACCTGGTGATCTTTTCTTCTCCAGACACTGGCATAACCAAGTGATCTCTTTTCCCCAGGCAACAGCATAACCTGTTGACCTTTCCAGACACTAGCATAACCTGGTGATATCTTCTTTTCCTGACAATTGAATAACCTGTTGATCATTTCTAGACACTGGCATAACCCAGTGATCTCCTTTTCCCGGCAAAACCATAACCTGTTGACCTTTCCAAACACCAGCATAACCTGATGATCTCATTTCTTGACAACGGCATGACCCGTTGATCCTCCCTCCAGACACCGGCATAACCCGTTGATGTTTTCTTGATGGCACCATAACCTGTCGATCTTTTCCAACATAGGGTCTCCAATCCCTAGTTGATTTTACTTTTTAGGCATAGGGTATCCACCCCCTAGTCTGCATTCACTCCGGGTACACAATTCCCGACTTTTCATTGCTCTCAATAATAAAGTAGCATAGGTTTTGTTACAATAACTCACGGAATTTTCCTAGTGAAAACTGGGGTAGAAAATTTTGTTCGTTTGCTTTGATTTTGCGCATGTTACAATGGATTCGAGGCGACCAAAAGAAGACGTCTCAATTCATAATAAAAGAAAAGAAGAAAAGAAAAGAGTTAAACCCCAAAGTACAGAAGCGGAAAAGATGTGGAATGCTCGAGACAGATTGAAGTCACAAGCTATGCATGTCCATTCTTGATCTGAAAAGGCTTTAGAAGAATGAACTAGCACCTGCAACCAACAAGCATCAAGATTCAGATCAGAGTCCGCATGAAGAACCAACCAAGACTCAAGACCAAGCTTCAGAAGACTCATAGATAGGAATCTTGTAACTCGTAGCTGATAGGCTTAGTTAGTCTTTTCTTTTTGATTTTGATGTAATAATGGGGCCGCGAACCTGAACCTCGACGAAACGGCACCTCACTTGAGTCCCTCATCCTCTCCACCCACTCCATCACTCCAAAACTTCTTGAACTACACGCGACCTAATTCCCTTATAACCCGGGATATGTAGGCTGTCTAAAACCAGGACTCAGTCACATTCTCCTTTATTTTAGTTTAAGGTCTCTCTAAATAATGGTCGGGTCAAAAAACCTGTCTCGTCGTTCTTTGCCTGAAAACGCTTCGCGTTTCCAGTCAAAGAGGGGCAGCTGTAGACATGTAATTTTTTACCCTTCCCGAGATTTTACATGGTATAGCGTTTAAATATTTAGTTTAGGCCTAATATCACTATTTTTACTAGTTTTGACTATTTTACTTTATTTTAAGCACACAAATTGAAAATTACAAAAATAGTTCCATATTTCTCAATTTAATTCTCGTATTAAGTATTTTTAGAAAGATATTATCTTAACCCATTTTTATTTTTGTATAATCTTGAAAAAATACCAAAAATAGTTTTGCAATATAATATTATTTATTTTGATTAATTAGAATTAGTTCTATATTTTATACTACAAATTTTATATCATTTTAGAAGGAAAAGTGAGTTTTGGGTTGTTTTATCTCATTTTAGTCTTTGGCCCAACATTGAAGCCCTATAAGATCTAGCCCAATATCCCCTCACCTCTAAAATATACCCTAATTCCCTCGTCTATATAATGAAAAGCTAAGACCTAGACCTAAAAATTAGAAAAAAGACTCCCCTACAAGCTGCGTCGTTCCCCCTGCTTCTTGTTTACCTCTCATCTCCAATACACAACAGGAAAAAAAATGAAATAAACCCACACACACAACTGTCACTCCTCTCCAAGGAGAACCAGCCGCCTCTTCTTCCTCCCTAACCTCTTTTACACCCAAGAAACCCCGCTGCCAAGCCTAAGAACTGTCGCCGCCGCTAGAGAATCCGACCTCTCTCCAACGGCTGCTCACGCCGGGCAGCCGTTTCCACCTCATGTTCTTCAGCACACCCCCTTCTCCTACCCTAAGCTTCATCATCGACAGAACACACAAAAAATAAAACCTTCTGCCGCCACCCTCAACCAAAGTTCGCGGATAACAACCGCACACCCTCACTTCTGTCACACCTCCGAGGAAGCAGATTGACACTTCTCTTTGTTAGCTTAATCCACAGCTTTGGACGACAACTTCACTTCACTTCACTCAGTTGTTATTGTTTAAATTTTAGATTCTTCTTATGACTTTCGATCTTGAAATCATGGAATCCGATGAAGTTTGATGGAGGTCGCTTTGGTTTCGAGCTTTTTCGGTCAGCGACGGTATCTCGTTCGAGTTCCGGTCTAGTGTTTCAAGTATTATGTCAATTACTGTTCATTCGACAATGTATTTATGCTTGGTTTTTGGTCCGTAGAAGGCTGTCTTGTTTCAGAGAATACGACACCATTGTCCTTCAGGTCCATTCCTCTCTTCCTCTTTATTGTTTGATTAATATGTGATGAAAATATGGTATTACTCACTCTCTTAGTTCATTGATTTTAATCTCTTCTGCTTGTCTTGTTAATCATGTTCTTTTTCTAAGTTTATTCCCTTCTTCCTCTTTATTGTTTTTATATTCATAGTTTGTTAATTTTTAAATAGTAAGAAAAATATTAGGTTTGATAAATTAGTTTTCTGCCACATAAAAGAACAAGGGGAAAGGAGGATGCTGAAAAGTTTCTGTTAGAATTTTTCACGTTTAAGTTAGTGTCATTTATTAGTAAGATGTTATATTTGGAAGTATGATGGGTCTTGTTTTTTATTAAGTTAGGGAAATATTAAATTCAGGGATCATGGTGTTTCACTCCTAGTTCACTGGTATTTCTTTATTATTCATCACTTAATATGTGTTTGAGGTGTCATTTGATCGAGCACGTCCTATGGATTTAACATGTTAAAAGAACAAAAATCAGTTATTTGAAGGGTTCGTAAGGGGAACGTGACATTAAACATGTGAATAAATTGGACTTTAATTATTTTGTCATTTTTATTCTTATTTTTGTCTTATGATTTTTATCGATAGGAGCATGCTTGGGCGACCACAACCTCTAATAGTAATAAAATAAACATGTTTCAAATCGCAGGTTCATTTCATGTGGCGCGGTTCGCAACATATACCAAAATGACTACTGTACGACATCGTGACTTGTTTCAAAATAATTTCATAAATAATTAAAAGCGGTATAAAAGAAATAATGCATAAATGGTTCAAAATATGTAAATAATCAGATAATTAGGCCAAATATCAATAGTTAAGCGACCGTGCTAGAACCACGGAATTCGCGAGTGCCTAACACTCTCTCCCGGGTTAACATAATTCCTTACCCGGATTTCTGGTTCGCAGACAACTTAAAACAGAGTCAAAATTCCTAATTTTTGGGATTTCTAATAAATAAATGGTGTCCCGGAACACCGTAAAAAATCCGGGTAGCGACTCTGAATAAATAAAATAAATCCCAAAATCAAATAATATCACTTAAAGTGGAAAAACTCCCTTTTCCCGCCCTTACCGGTGAAAAAGGAGGTGTGACAAAGTCGACCTCTCGTCACTACTTCTTCGAGGTTAGGTGGGATACTCAATGGGTACATATTTGTTTATGTACTCATACTACGCTTATGTACTTAATTATACAGGTTCTGAGGCTGGTGCATCTGGTTATCAGACCGGAGCTCAATTGATCATAGTTGGACCTGACTTCACGGTGAGTTGCTTCTCCTGACGATGTTCGGCAGCACCATGGAGTTTTCTTTTGCTTATTTCTCGTCTATTTCTTTCAGACAGTGGGACTGTATATTATATCTTTTGTATATTCTGTTAGTATGTCCGTAGGACTTGCGACACTAGTTCCTGGCAGGTCTGTATATATATATATATATTGGCTCACTTCTCTTTACGACTGATTTTGGTTAAAAATGGCTTACTATCGTTTTTAATTAATGTTTTGAACTTTAAAACTTGGCACGTGTTGGGATGTTTAATCAAATATGGGAAAATCCTTAGTAATCTAAGTGTGGGCTTGCCTAACCCCGATGTTGGGCGCCATCACGACCTGAGTTAGTATTTTGGGTCGTGACATAAAATCTAATCTAGTAGAATAGATAATTTCTAAGTCCCCAACAATGGTGCCAAAAACTTGTTGCTTCCAAACGCACACGCAAGTATACGTGGTCAACAAGTAATATAGGACTGTAAGTCCAGATATCGTACCCATAGGTACTTGTGATTAATTATCAACTAAATTAAATAAGACAATTAATTTATTCAAGCGATTTTCTAAAGTATGAATATTTAACTAAAATTAATCTAGAATAGTAAACTATGAAATTAAAGGAAAAGGGTCAGCAATCTTAGAGATAAATTCAATGGGAGAAAATATTCTAGAGTTATGAGTTAGCTAACAATCCCGTTGAATTTTCCACTTAAATCGTCTAATTAATTTATCTAGTTTATTAATTGACATGGTTAATATTGCTCGTAGCCTTCTCCCGAAGTACTACTCGCCTATTCAAGCTAATCTAACGCCTATATTCCTATGGAATTAGAATTAACAAGAACGTATTAATAATTCCCGTATATTAACCAAGCAAGGCAATTAGGTATTTTCTATCCTAACCGCAAATCAGCCCCCCAATCAGAGTTAAGATCTTGCTCTACTCAATCTTATATGCAATCTAAAATTCCCTCTCCCGAGTTCAATCCTAAATTCATAAATAGTATTCAATTGGTTATCAAGCAATTGAATAATTAAGCGCAAGATTGAATAAATAAACCAATGTGATAACATAATAAGAACAATTCAAGCTTCAAACTACAACGTTCGTGTAGCACCCCAAAACTCTAGAACTAATAAACTATGAGATTAAAAGAAGAGAAGATAAAGAAAAACTAGTTAGAAGCCTCATCCAAGTGCAGTGTGGGTTCCCCCTTGCGAATTCTCCTTCAACATATCCCCCCCCCCCCTCAAAATATGTTTAGGTTGGATTTTATATGAGTTGGTGCGTCTTAGGGTCGAAATAACTGTAACGATCTGACCGGTCATTTTGAGCTCTAGCGCGTCGTTCAGCGGTTTGAGGTCATGAGCAGCTCCGTTTCAGGTGTTATGACTCTTGGGCATGGTCGGAATTGAATTTCGGGAAGTTCGGAGTCAAATTGGAAAGAAAATTTCTCAATTCGGAAGCCTTAAGTTGGAAAAATCAACTAAGATTAGAATTCTGAGTAAACGACCCCCGAATCAGGATTTGAAGGTTCCAACAGGTTTGTATGATGATTTCAGACTTGGGCGTATGTCCGGTTCAGGCTTTGGATAAACCGGGAGCATTTCGGCGTATATTGTGGAAGTCAGCATTTTTGAATAAATTTTCTAAGTTTGGCTTGAAGCGCATTTCAGTGATATTGATGTCCGTTAGGGATACCAAGCCTGGGAATAGCTCCGTATGTTGATCCTGTAGTTGGGAGCATGATCCGAAGTGAATTCGGATGTCTGTAGATTATTTTGAAGTCATTTGGGTAAAGATAGAAATTTGAAGGTTTTTGAGAAATCCGACCGGAAGTGAAAATTTTGATATCGGGGTTGGAATACGATTATGCAAGTTGGAGCAGGTCCGTAATGCCGAATATGACTTGTGTGCAACATTTGGGGTCAATCGGACGTGATTTGATAGGTTTCGGCATCGGATGTGGATATTTGAAATTTCAAAGTTCATAAAGTTTGAATTTTAGTGTGATCCGTGATTTCGGCATTTTTTGATGTGATGTGAAGCCTCGAGAAAGTCCGTGGGATGTTATGGGACTGAGTCGTGTGATTGGATGGGGTCCCAGGGGCCCCGAGTGTGTTTAGAGGTGAGTTCGAACCATTTTTCTCTGTTTTGTTTTTGTTCTTTTCTGGTGTCACTGATGTGCTATGCGATCGCGGTCCATGGTGTGCGATCGTGGAGAAGAAAAATTGAATGGCGAGATTTTAGCTTATGCGATCGCAGGAGTTGGTGTGCGATCGCGAAGAAGACCTGGGGCTGGCTTGTGCGAACGCAGTGGGAGGTCTGCGATAGCGAATGAGGAAAATGGGAGGCAACTGGGAATGGTTTGTGCGATCGCATAATGCAGAGATTGGGGCAGCATGGTTTGGCCTATGCGATCACGGTGGCCTTTATGCGATCGCATAGAAGGGCAGTGTTGGGCAGATTGTTTTTAAAACGGGATTCTTGGCCATTTCTTCATTATTTCATTTGGTGTGGGCGATTTTGAGGAGTTTCAAGAGAGGATTTTCATCAAGAATCGCAAGGTAAGTGATTCATTCCCATTCCTAAGTTAAATATGTGATCTTGCATTAAATTAGACATGAAAAATTGTGGAAAATTGGGAATTTTGAAGAAAACCTAGAAAATTTGATAATTTGGATTTTAGCCACGAATTGAGCATGAATATTTGAGTAAATTGTATATTTGAGCTAGTAAGGCTATGGGTAGAGTTTGTCTTCAAGAAATTTCGGAATCCGGGCACGTGGGCCCCAGGGCATTTTGGTCAATTCCTTGAGCGGAGTTGAGAAATTGTATAATTTGAATTGTTTCAAATATTATAGTATATTTTCATCGGTTTATCATTATTTGGATAGTTTTGGGGCGTTGTGCGTCCATTGGAGTCGTCAGAAGGGCTTGGAAGCCGGTTATGGAATTTCGGAGCGAGGTAAGTCTCCTTTCTAACCTTCTGAGGGGGAATTGTCCCCATAGGTGAACAAACAAAATATGTGCTACTATTGTTTGGGGCTACGTATGCACGAAGTGACGAGGGTCCGTGCGTAGCTACTATTATGCTTATGTCCGGGTAGTCTAGGACCCACTAGCATGCCTTACGTGTTGTACATGTGATCCTGCCAATAATATTATACTAATAATGCTATTGAATTGGTAATTTATTTGCTAAGAAGGCTAAAGTGTACCTTTCTTAATTATATAGAAAGAGAATTGACTCCTCCATGGATAATTGTAATCCTCATAAGGTTATATTATTTAATATTATTAAACTTGGCAAATGAATTTCGAGAAAAGATTTAAATACTATTTTTGTGACTTTTAAGAGAGAAATTTGTCATTTACTTGAGTATTTCCGATGTAGTCGGGGTGGACTGTTTGATTGTGCGTGACTGTTTGTGACCACTTCGCAATTTACATTCTGCGAGCGGAATGTTATTTCCCCCACTCTCATGGGAGTGGGTCGTACGCCACGGCGAGATTGAAAGATACATTATGGTTAATATTGTGTGTGCATGTTACCGCTTCCCAATTTACATTCCGCGAGCGGAGTGTTATTTCCCCCACTCTCATGGGAGCGGGTCGTACGCCACGCCGAGATTGAAAGATGTAATTATGGTTCGGGTCGTTCGACTCTCAGCAGTGCACACATATGATTATTATGACGGCTCAGGCCGGTTGTCCTTGTTTTGTATGCGTATGTTAAATTGTTAATGATTTCATGGATTTTGAAGTGACAAGATATTCGGGGGAAAATGAAGTAGTAATTGTTTATTTAAGATATTTAGGGGGAAATGAAGTAGTAATTGTTTATTTACTTTCATTGTTCATTTGTATTATAGTTATCTTTAATGTTTAACATTTTTATCATCCTCGTATGCCTATTACTGATATCATATCTTGTTAAATTATTTTGTTGGACCTTAGTGAGTTTCAAGTCGACCTCTCGTCACTACTTCTTCGAGGTTAGGCGGGATACTTACTGAGTACACGTTGTTTTCGTACTCATGCTACACTTGATGTGCATTTTGTTGCACAGGTACCTCCATGGAAATATGGCTGACTTGGGGACTTAGACGAGCTGCATCATTCGGAGACGACCCGCAATCGGCAGTGTCTTCCTCTATGTATTGTATTTTCATTATTATTCCTTGTCCAATTTGTATTTCGGACAAGCTTTGTAGAATTTGTAAGATTCTTAGAAAGTGCTCATGTACTTGTGTCACCAGGTTCTGGGATGTGTTTGGGATGTATTTTATAAAATGAAATATTAAACTGTCGTATTTACTTAGCGGATTTTATTCAGTTATCGTGTAATAAAGTGAAAGGTAATGATTTCAAAAATGCTTAAACATGAAATTTAACTTAACCATTTAATGATTGGCTTGCCTGACAGTGGTCTCCGGCGCCATCATGACCTTATGGATTTTGGGTCGTGACAACTTGGTATCAGAGCTCTAGGTTCCCTTAGGTCTCACGAGTCATGAGCAAGTCTAGTAGAGTCTTGTGGGTCGGAACGGAGACGTCTGTACTTATCTTCGAGAGGCTACAGGGTTGTTAGGAGTACTTCCCTTCTTCATTCCTCATCGTGCGATTTGATTCCTTTAAGGCTTATGCCTATGTTTCTTCCTACTCAATCTTACGCGTCGCGAAACGCTTGCTATGAATCATGGAATTGAGGGATTTAAATGGTGCTACGGATATGGTGGGAGATGTTTTCCATGTGTAGTTGGTTGGGGATGTTGTTGTTTCCCTGCAGAAGAATATTATGATGTTTCAGCCAATAGCTGTGATTCTGAGAACTTTGAGGTTATGCTCAGGTTGTTAAGGTGCTTACGGTTGGTTATCGTGCGGTGTTGATATGATGTTAGAATGCTTGCCCGTAGGTTGGGGGTGATGAATGGCTTGAAGGGAGGTCTTATCAGAGTGTGATTTCGCGATTTCAGTATTTTAGCCTGACGGAGGAAAGGCAATTGGACTACAAATGGTCAGGTTTAAGTTGACAAGTAGTAAGACTTGGTGTTTTCAGGTGAGGTGGAATATTCACCTGTGATGTGGTATCGTTGTTTTGATCGAATAGAATTTGTTAAGTCTGTCGGCGCTATGGTTTCTTCGGTTGCATTGGGTAAAAGTGTTGTGAAATAGTATTGAAGAAGCAGTTGTCAGAGATCGTGGTGCGTGGTGGTCTAGGACTGAATAGTTATTTCTAATGAAGGCAGCTCAAGAATGATGATCCTCGTAGAGTTGAAGTCGTGGTGATCTGCTGGTTTAAGAGCTACAGAGAATGACATTGAATTGGGCAGCATACGATGAAGGAAGTCAGGTGGTGCTTCAAGGAATCAGGTTAACGAAAGTGGGAGAATGGAGGCGTAATGGTGAATTAGAAGATTTTGTTGCGCGTTTAGTATATGTCCATGAAGAGCGGACAGACTGGTAAGGTTGGTGAATGAGAGCAGGCTTAGGATCGGGTATTGATGTTGCAGAGAGTGTGCATTTCAGCGTCGTTGGAAGGTGTTAGTTGGTGATTTCCACAGGTGAGTTATCTCCTGTGAGTTGGTTAGCGGTTGTGTGGTTGGCAAGTTTTTGCGAGGAATCCTAGTGGCTATTCGGTATGAGGCAGAATGTGTGAATGGTCCTAGAGAATTTGAATGTTTGAGGAATGCTAATAGGAGAATTCGAAAGAATTGGACGGATTAGTTGAGCAAGATCATGTCAACAAAGGAGAAAGGATCTCAGCAGGGTCTAGAGTGGTGCAAGAGTAGCTTCGGGCTAAGTGGTGGAGTCCCACCACCTGCAGTTGGGTTGTAGGATTGTGTTCTCAGGGGGTTGCGGATTATTGGCATATTGACAAGTTATTATAGTTAAGGGAAAGGAGTAAAAGGGTGATTGTGCATGGGATTTGTTCAATGTGTGCAAAAGTTGGCCTTGTTGGACCAGGGTTAGGCTTTGAAAGATTCAGAATTTATGCTTAAGGCATAGGTGAGTTGTAAGGGTAGTGACTCAGTCACGTGCTTCATTGGAAAGGGTGTTCATGTTCTAGAAGAGCCTTGGAGTTGATTGTATTCGGGGCCAGTCGGAGTGGGTAACTCTCAGCAGTGGTCCTAGTAAATTTGAAGGCTAAGAACGTGGTGTTTGAGGGTTTCAGGCAGCAGTATGATTAAGAGTCGATCTTTTGTACTATAATTTCTTAGAAAAGGGAAGATGGTTGGAGTGTTCTATGATATGTTTTAGCGGGCAGGATAGTATTAGGAGAGTGAGATAAGTAAACTCTGGGGTGTAGGAAGGTTATCAGAGGGGTATGAAACGGATTGTGAGATTGAGAAAACATGGTCTCGTGAATCAAGGCCACTCGGGATGAGTGAGGATTGAGTTTGTTATGAGTTGAATGGTGTTACTAGTATTTCTGAGGCAATTAAGGATAATTAGAAAGAAGATGGATTGGTTAGCCATGGTTGAAATGGCACATGTACGGCAGTGATTAGTTCCTTCGGTGTGATTGAGTATGTGTATAGTTGGTGCAGATGTGTGGGGGGCTTGTCGGCCGTCGTAATTGATTTCATTTGCGAGCATTCGAGTGCTATGGCCTGTCAGGTGTAGGCGGATCCCGAAAGGTTTATGGTGGTTCAGACCACTACTTAAGCATTTTCATATTAGGTGATTGTGAGAATTCACTTGAGTGTTGTTATTTTTCTCTTGAATTGAGGAAAGTAAGAGGTTTCTATATGATGAAGTGTTCACCCTATTAGCGGTTAAGGAAGTATGATGGAATTCCTGTACCATTCCCTATCGGCATGTTGGGTTCAGTAGTCTGTGTGGAACTGGAAGTAATGATCGAGATTGCGGCTTGGTGTTAACAGGATTGTCATGAGCTCGGATGAGCGAGAAAAGGGACTTGAATGTTAGAGTAAGCTGGTATTGTCATCAGTGTCACCTGAGATGAGTGTTTGATAAAAGAGGTTAGCATCATGGTTATGGGTTCTTGAATTATTTTACAGTGTTAGTGTAGTCGGTGGTATGGATGTGCAGACTGGTTTCCTTGTGTGGAAGGTCGTGGAAGCGTGATCACGGGAAGATTTTATAAGTGTGACATGTGGTCACCTGATTGGTTGAAGAATTAGACCAAGTATGAAGGAGTGTAATATTGATTAATTGGGAATTTATGCCTGGAAGGCGTTCGGTTCAGTTGATTGTGGATTGTGGGGTGTTTGTCCTGGCTATGATGGTTGTTCTTGTGTATTATGAGAGGAATTGGGGTATTATGGACCCAGGTGAAGCTATTAGCCTAGTGCACTGTGAGCGGAATCATCTTGAGGGTTGTGAATGGATTCAATGTGGTTATGGGCTCCATGTGAATCAGGTATGTTCATTTCTGTATAGCGCTCCTTAAGGAGGGGTTTTGGAATATTAGATGTTGTCCCGTCTTCGTAAAATTCAGGTATGTTATGATCGTGTCGTGTGAGTTGTGAAACGGCTTGATAGATCCCTATGTGTTGAGTCTCCGTGTAGTGATGATGTTATGCGAGCAGGAGAGCTCTTGATATTCAGAGTATATATATCGCACCTCAATTGTGCTTAAGTTTTGTAGCATATTGCTTTATCAGTCTCCCCAGGATGGTATTGTGCACTTAGCGTGCTTGTGACCGATGTTCGATATTTGTAATAATGAGCAATTCAGCTCCATGTATATTTCCTTATGTGAATTTTATGATGGGATCGGGTGGCACGCCGCCACGGGTATGTTATTTGGGGGTTGCACGCCGCAACAGTGTGATGATGAGTAAGGTTCCTATATTTATTTATTTTTTCTTGTGTTTTACTTTCTATTTTCTGAGAAGAGTTCATAATAAGTTGTGTGAGTTGATTAGTCTTTTCCTGAGTCATTTCTTCATGTATCATGTTCGGGTTATGGCCTATTGGCGCATTGTGGTGTCATGTGAGACTGTTGGTCATGTTTAGGCTGATTTGTTGTCTGAGCAATTCATACTGGGTGAGACGAGATTTTTGGATCAGAGATCTAGTGCGATAAGATGATGTGAAATACATTGAAAGACAGTTACCCTTATTGGCTTGTAATGAGATGGTGGTCTTAGTCCAGAGGAAGGATTCAATGTTTGGTTAACTCTGCAATTGGATAGAAATTTCTACACATCTCCTCCGTTGTGGTGGTATCGCCAGCATTATAACAGGATGTATATATATAACATAAGGTGCATTGGGAGCATCAGATTCGTGAAATTTTTGCTATTAAGGTTCGGGGAGTATCATTGTGCTCAGATGATGAGCTATGCAGTGCATGGTGCTGACCGGTCGTTTTGAGTTCTAGCGCGTTGTTCAGCGATTTGAGGTCATAAGCAGCTCCGTTTCAGGTGTTATGACTCTTGGGCATGATCGGAGTTGAATTTCGGGAAGTTCGGAGTCAAATTAGAAAGAAAAATTTCTCAATTCGGAAGTCTTAAGTTGGAAAAATCAACTAAGATTGGGATTCTGAGTAACCGAACTCTGAATCAGGATTCCAGGGTTCCAGCAGGTTCGTATGATGATTTTGGACTTGGACGTATGTCTGGATCAGGCTTTGCATAACCCGGGAGCGTTTTGGCGTATATTGTTGAAGTCAACATTTTTGAAGAAATTTCCTAAGTTTGTCTTGAAGCGTATTTCACTGATATTGATGTTTGTTTGGGATTTTGAGCTTGGGAATAGCTCCGTATGGTGATTCCGGAGTTAGGAGCGCGATCAGAAGTGAATTCTGATGTCCGTATGTTATTTTGAAGTCATTTGGCTAACGATAGAAATTTGAAGGTTTTAAGAAATCCGACCGGAAGTGCAAATTTTGATATCGGGGTCAGAATGCGATTCCGGAAGTTGGAGCAGGTCTGTAATGTCGAATATGACTTGTGTGCAAAATTTGGGGTCAATCGGACGTGATTTGATAGGTTTCGGCGTCGGATATGGAAGTTTGAAATTTCAAAGTTCATAAAGTTTGAAGTTTAGTGCGATTCATGATTTCGGCGTTGGTTGATGTGATTTGAAGCCTCGAGCAAGTCCGCGGGATGTTATGGGACTGAGTCGTGTAATTGGACGGGGTCCCGGGGGGCCCGAGTGTGTTTCAAGGTGAGTTCGGATCACTTTTCTCTGTTTTGTTGTTGCTGTTTTCTGGTGTCACTGATGTGCTATGCGAATGCGGTCCATGGTGTGCGATCATGGAGAAGAAAAATTGAAGGGCGAAATTTTAGCTTATGTGATCGCAGGAGTTGGTGTGCGATCGCGAAGAAGACCTGGGGCTGGCTTGTGTGAATGCAGTGGGAGGTCTGCGATCGCGAAGGAGGAAAATGGGAGGCAGATGGGAATGGCTTGTTCGATCGCGTGGTGTAGACTACGTTCGCATAATGCAGAGATTGGGGCAGCATGGTTTGGCCTATGTGATCGCGGTGGCCTTTATGCGATCGCATAGAGGGCCAGTGCTGGGCAGATTGTTTTAAAATGGAATTCTTGGCCATTTTCTTCATTATATCATTTGGTGTGGGAGATTTTGAGGAGCTTCAAGAGGGGATTTTCTTCAAGCATCGCAAGGTAAGTGATTCATTCCTATTCCTAAGTTAAATATGTGATGTTGCATGGAATTAGACATGAAAAATTATGGAAAATTGGGAATTTTGAAGAAAACCTAGAAAATTTGGTAATTTGGATTTTAGCCACGAATTGAGAATGAATATTTGAGTAAATTGTATACTTGAGCTAGTAAGGCTATGGTTAGAGTTTATCTTCGAGAAATTTCGGAATCCGGACACGTGGGCCCGAGGGCATTTTGGTCAATTCCTTGAGCGGAGTTGGGAAATTGTATAATTTGAATTGTTGCAAATATTATAGTATATTTTCATTGGTTTGTCATTATTTGGATAGTTTTGGGGCGTTGTGCGTCCATTGGAGTCGTCGGAAGGGCTTGGAAGCCGGTTATGGAATTTCGGAGCGAGGTAAGTCTCCTTTCTAACCTTGTGAGGGGGAATTGTCCCTATAGGTGAACTAATTAAATATGTGCTAATATTTGTGGGGGCTACGTAAGAACGAAGTGATGAGGGTCCGTGCGTAGCTACTATTATGCTTATGTCCTGGTAGTCTAGGACCCACTACCATGCCTTACGTGTTGTACATGTGATCCTGCCAATAATATTAGACTGATAATGCTATTGAATTGGTAATTCATTTCCTTAGAATGCTAGAGTGTACCTTTCTTAATTATTTAGAAAGAGAATTGACTCCTCCGTGGATAATTGTATTCCAGATAAGGTTATATTATTGAATATTATTAAACTTGGCAAATGAATTTCGAGAAAAGATTTAAATACTATTTTTGTGACTTTTAAAAGAGAAATTTGTCATTTACTTGAGTATTTGTTTTCCCGATGTAGTCGGGGTGGACTGTTTGATTGTGCATGACTGTGTGTGACCGCTTCGCAATTTACATTCCGCGAGCGGAGTGTTATTTCCCCCACTCCCATGGGAGCGGGCCATTTTCCACGTCAAGATTGAATGATACATTATGGTTAATATTGTGTGTGCATGTGACCGCTTCGCAATTTACATTCCGCGAGCGGAGTGTAATTTCCCCCACTCTCATGGGAGCGTCCGTACGCCATGGCGAGATTGAAAGATGTAATTATGGTTCGTGTCGTTTGACTCTCGGCAGTGCACATATATGATTATTATGACGGCTCAGGCCGGTTGTCCTTATTCCGTATGCACATGTTAAATTGTTAATGATTTCATGAATTTTGAAGTTACAAGATATTTGGGGGAAATTGAACTAGAAATTGTTTATTTAAGATATTTGGGGGAAAATGAAGTAGTAATTATTTATTTACTTTCAATATTTATTTGAATTATAGTTATCTTTAATGTTTACTATTTTTATCATCCTCGTATGCCTATTACTGATATCATATCTTGTTAAAATATTTTGTTGGACCTTAGTGAGTTTCAAGTCGACCTCTCGTCACTACTTCTTCGAGGTTATGCGGGATACTTACTGAGTACACGTTGTTTTCGTACTGATGCTACACTTGTTATACATTTTGTTGCACAGTTACCTCCATGGCAATATGGCTGACTTGGGGACTTAGACGAGCTGCATCATTCGGAGACAACCCGCAGTCAGCATAGTCTTCCTCTATGTATTGTATTTTCATTATTATTCCTTGTCCAATTTATATTTTGGACAAGCTTTGTAGAATTATTAAAATTCTTAGAAAATGCCCATGCACTTGCGTCACCAGGTTTTGGGATGTGTTTGGGATGTATTTTATAAAATGAAATATTAAACTGTCGTATTTACTTAGCGGATTTTATTCAGTTATCATGTAATAAAGTGAAAGGTAATGATTTCAAAAATCTTAAACATGAAATTTAACTTAACCATTTAATGATTGGCTTGCCTGACAGTGGTGTCTGGCGCCATCACGACCTTATGGATTTTGGGTCGTGACAATAACCGAGTCCCGGTCGAAATAGGACATGTTTGCATTTTGAGCGTTCAGGTCAATGAAGGGCGCTAGCCCTGGCCCTAAACTTTTCAACATTCTTCTTTGTGCTCCACATGTAGCGCCTACACTGCCTGTGGCCCTCAAATTTTCACTTTTGCTTTTTCTTCCAAATTTCACTCCAATTCACGCCCTTTCGTCTCAAATTTCGTCTTAATGATTCCTACACATAGAAATACCAAAATTAGCCCAAATAATCATATTATACATCTCAAATCTTCGACACATGAGCAAAATAGGAGGCAATATACATCAAAATATGCATAAATTAATCCAAACATCATGCATTATGGTGTATAATCAAAATTTACACTTCACATCAATAATAGTAAGGTGGAATAATTTAGTACCTGACCCTGGACCACTAGTGGGGGGAGAATGTAATATACTTTCGTATATAACATATATATCAAACTGATAAGATATCGTTGTTCTCATAAGTAATAGTTTAACTATTAAATGGAGTCACTCAATAAATCATTTAGCTAAACCAAGTGTGAGTAGACCAACTTATCAAGGTGAACTTCTTGAATAGAAAATCTAGAAATTATACTCGAAATTAAATTATTGAGCAAGTTACCTTGCAAACACCAAGTTGCGGATTAATATTAATCGCACATGTAACCATCTCATAGATGCATCTTATGTGGTGTACATGGCAGATGAATGGGCACATATTCACCTTTGATATTTCCAGCATTCATGGGATTCAATCCCAATTTATGTTGGTCTATTAGTTAATGAGAACAAGCAATATAAGAGAATCTGTAAAGAACTTTTTAGTTCTTTAATATTTACCCATGTGAATTCTCTTTTATTTGTGCACATCAAACATAAATTAACATGACTAAACCAATTATGCCAACTGAATAAGTTATCAGTATTGATAAACTTTGGGTTTACACCATGACGTGTGCAATTATCAATAAACTCCAAGTTTATTATGATATATGTTTTTATATCAATGAACTTCCACTTTATTGTGGAATTCTTTTATTTATGTAGTACAAATTGGAGAATAAATCGGGTAGCTTTTCACATACATATTGCCCAGCTACAAGATGTAGTGATAGAAGATATTTAATTTTTTCTTTATTTATAGTCTCAATATAACCAATCACTTTCGCGAATACTTTAGAAACTCAATAAGTTTCTTTGAGACTTACGACTACACAATTCCGTATTGATAATCAATTTTATTTCTCCAATTAATTTTGTGCTACCACATATTCATCAACATCCTTATGGTGAATATCTCTTACAAGGAAAATTTTTTGCCATTACAGTCATGGTCAAAATCATTATAGACAAGATATGTTAATTCTATTACTTTTGCCATGTAATAATCGCATTGCCATAATATTTTGGCTAATCACAATAGGTACATGATCGATGACCATTCATGCCATAATAGTGAAATTATTTTCTTATTTCATCTCAAACCTCCTTCTAGAGGTAAGCGTCGCATATTCACTACCACTAGCACACTCATATTATTCCAAGAATGAATATGTATTCATAAATCATATGTTGTCATATTTACATCATGAATGGTCCATAATCATCTATATGTGCTTTACAAAATCTCATGTCAAATCGATGACAAAGATTATTTCACATAATGAATGATTATTTTGAGAATCCTTATTGTTCTTATTACCACAATGATGACGATTATAATTTCGTCTGTTGTCACGTCCACGTTCATTGATACCTTCACGGTAATAATTTTGTCTTCTTTCAGACTCATCACATACTGCTACCACATTCTCTTAAAGGAATGAGAATTAATCAAATTCAATGGGAGGGTTTTCAATTCTTGTGCTCATAATCATACATGAAATTGATCATGGCAAGACATAGAAATTTTACCACTTCGGGTGGTTATAATTTATTACAAACTCTATTAGAGTTATAATCATAATTTATTATTTTTGCTTGTATTTAAAATCAAAGTATAGAATTTCAATAACTTAAAAGAGAAAAATAAGGTAGAATACTTACCTTAGATCCAGAATTTATTCATGAAGGAAGTTCATGGAAAAATTTACAATCATTAATTATGCTCAATATTATGTAAGAGTTGAGCACCATGCACGTATCCCAAAGCCTAGTGACCAAAGCAGATTCTCTACTCAGTTGGTTAGAGTCTCATGCGGATAACGTGTTATAAAATAACAAAAGAAGAAAAGGGCATTGCAGAGAAAAGTAGAAAGAGAGACAGAGAATTCTTATTAATTTGGGATGAATTACAATTGAATAGAACTCCTCTACTTATAGGGAAAACAGTAACTTAGCCACCAAGTAACCAACCCTAAAATTTCTCTAAAATATAGATATTCGCCTTAAATACAATTCTATATATAAAAAAATCTATTTAATAGATTAACTCCATTTTCCACCAAATACCGTCGTATAAAATTTTGACCAAAAGAAGTATTAATAATAGTCATTATAGTGCATCACCATTGCACTTTTTATTTATAAACATCTCTTAGCAAGAACGTTCTCCATAAAAATCGAACCAAATTTGATAAAATGAACTGAACTGGCCGATGGCCACTTCTAGTTTACTTATACAAACAGCAAAATAAATATAACTAAAGAAATAAAAAGGAAGAAAAAGAGAGTGAGCTGGGCGGTTGGGATATTTCAAACCGAAGGGTCAACTTATAATCACCCTTCTTGGGGTTCACAAGCTAAATAGTTTTCACGACCTAAATCGATGGGCTATGAGGAGTGTATGAGCCCTATCTTACGAGCACTCTTAAGCATGCGTCTAAGATATAAATATGAATTAAGGGTATGTCATGAATAATATCTTTCAATAAACTGCTGAATTACGTGAATAACTTACATCAGGGAAACATGTCCAAAAGACATATATACATATACATACGGAGTATGGTAGGGCGAGCCAATAAGGCTGCTATAAACAACTATATATCCAAAACTGCAAGCCGACAAAGCCACATGCTATCCAACTATACATAACTGTCTACAGACCTGTAATAGAGTGTACAATTGTATAAAGGATGGCATTGGGCCCCGCCATACCCATATCTACATACAAAAATAATGTACCAAAAATAATAACAGATCTGGATTAAGTGGAGGACACCAACTCTCGCTGATCAAGGATCCTAAAGAGAGGGACTGTCATCTTGTCTCAGTACTAATAATGTACTGGGTATGTGAGGCATGAAAATCAGTACATAAAAGACATAAAGGAAACGTAGAGTAAAGAATTCCACATGTGAGTCTAAATAACTTTGTGAATCCTGAAACATTTATAATGTCATGCATATGTGTATAAATGTCGTATCATGCATAAGTATAGGTGTACATAATATCATCAAGCCTCTGAGAGCATCCCACCAAAGCATCTAGGCCTCTGTGAGTGAAATCATCAACGTATACCAACTGATCAGGTGGTGGTTCGTATATAACGTCGTAACATTTTCCCATATCCCATATACATATAATATACGCGTATATAACGCCATCTGTTCATGGGTCAATGTACATGTATGAATGAATGAAATGCATAAGAAGTACGTTAATAAGATTTCTCAGAATGTCATAAGATCAATATGTCTTCGGATAAACATTATCAACTACGTATTTTTTTGAGACCCATGAACAGAAGATATAATAAGACACCATGGGAAATCAAGAACATAGGCATCTCTAGTACTTCTATGAATAGAGTCATTTATGAAGTTGTGCATTTGCTCGTTTTATTTGTATCGTATGGATCACGCCAAAAGGAAAGAAGGGATAGCCTTAACATATCCGATCTGGTTCTATTGACAATCCCTCTAACACACGACAATCGCGACCAAAAATGTGACGGCAAGATCGAACTAGGGAAAAATCCTTATGATATTCTTGAGAAAGGTCATACCGGGTTTCCTTATAATTGCAAAATCCCGTTCCTATTATGCTAAGAAGTCTCGTATGAATTTTGTCTTGAAGATCAATTACTTGTAAATTAGATATAAGCACCTCTCTTTGTCTATCACAGAGGTCTTATACCTAAGTGGGTGTGGGCCCCACTCATGTGGTGACTTAGCCACATAACACTCTAAATTTGCCACCTTACTATATGAACTTAAAAGTCACTAATTAGGTATAGTTTGCTTCCACGTTGGAGGGATTAAGATTATCCAAATATGTTAATTACTTAGTTAATCTCCCACTAAAATCACTAATTACCCGCATCATTAAGAATTATCTCAAATTACATAAAATACTAATCACTTTTAACACACTTTATGTACCTTACTATCATGGTCATGTGGTACCTTGTATGACACTAGTCCATAAATACCGAGTATTACAGTTCAGACCGTATTTTATTCCAAATTTACAACCTTCAATGATACTCATTTTCTTTGATTCGTTTACCCTTTAACCTTCATGGCACTTACTTATCGCCTGTTATAAATAGCATAAATTCTTATAACCTCAAAATAATCTCGTTCCCGATTCTACGTCGATTAACGTATGACGAAACTTTAACTTACGAAAACACAAAATGTAACATCCTTCCCCCCTTAGAAGCATTCGTCCTCGAATGTTTAACTCCCCGGGATCTATATAAATTTTTGCAGAGTCTCCTTTGTAACAGTACTACTATCAGCTCTTCCTATATAACACTCAACAATTCAATGCCACATAGTACCACAATCATCAATAATGGCAATGGCCTCACACGGCCAATGATAATAACTAACACAAGAATCTATACTCGTACTTTAAGGTTGTGATGTCTCAGTCGGATCCTTCTCTGAAAGAGGAAACAAGTGAGAATATCTAGACTTCATGTCTTCTTCGGCTTCCCAAGTCATTTCTTCCATATTATTGTTTCTCCAAAGTACTTTCACCAAAGCTACTTCTTTAGTCCTCAATCTCTAAACCTGTCTATCTAGTATAGCAATGGGAGTTTCCTCATATGATAGCTGCTCTGCGACATGAACATCATCAACTGACACGACTCTAGAAGGATCTCCGATACATTTATGATGCATAAACACATGAAAGACTGGATGTACAGACTCTAAGTCAGAAGGCATGTCTAACTCATATGCTACCTTTCGTACGATCTTATATGGTCCAATGTACCAAGGGCTAAGTTTTCCTTTATTTTTGAACCTCATAACACCTTTCATCAGTTATACCTTTAGGAATACCCAATCGTCAACCTAAAACTCCAAGTCTCATCATCGATTATCCGCACAAGACTTTTGACGGCTTTGAGCTTCTAATGGCCTTTCCTGTATAAGCTTAATCTTCTCGATTGCCTGTTGTACCAACTCTGTTCCTACAAACTTAGTTTTCCCAATATCGAATCATCCTATAGGTGACCTACACTTCCATCTGTAAAGAGCTTTGTATGGATCCATCTGAATATTAGAATGATAGCTGCTATTATACGCGAACTGAAAAAGCGGCATATGATCATCACATCTACCCTTGAAGTCTATCACACAAGCCCGTAGCATATCCTCAAGTGTCTGAATAATACACTCAGCATGTCCGTCTTTCTAGGGATGAAATATTGCACTAAGATTTACCTGAGTCCCCAATCCTCTTTGGAAGGATCTCCAGAAATTAGATGTAAACTGAGAACCTCTATCCGAGATAATAGATATAGGGACATCATGAAGTTGTACTATCTCCTTAATGTAAAGCCTTGTATAATCCTCTATGAAATATGTAGTCCACACTTGCAGAAAATGGGTTGATTTTGTAAGTCTGTCAATAATCACCCATATGGAATCGAGCTTACGCATGGTACGAGGTAAGCCTACGATGAAATCTTTATTGATTACTTCCTACTTCCAATTCGGAATCTCTATGGCCTGCAATAATCCACCGGGTTATTGATGCTCAATCTTAACCTATTGACAGTTAGGCAACTGAGCAACAAACTCCGTTGTGTCCTTTTTAATTTCGTCCCACCAATATATTTTCCTAATATCATGATACATATTTGTTTCTCCTGGATGGATATAATAACGAGAATATTGAATTTCTCCCATAACCTGCCGAAGCAATCCTGCAACATTAGGGACACATAATCGTCCTTGATATCTGAGTACCCTCTCTTGTAATCTCAAATGATGTCTTCTCCTTCTGAAGGGTTGTATCCCTATAATGAGCTTACACAGGATCCTCATACTGGCGTTTCTTCACTTCAATTACTAAAGAGGATGTTGTCGTGTCCTAAATAGTAATTTCAGTATCACTTGAATCTAGTAATCAAACTCCAAGACTAGATAGCAGATGAATGTCATAGGCTATCCCACTCTTTTTTGGTTGTAAATATGACATGCTACCCATAGATCTACGGCTGAGGGCACCAGTTACTACATTCCCCTTCCCTGGATGGTATAAAATATCAATGTTATAGTCTTTCAGTAGCTCCAACCATCTCCTTTGGCATAAATTCAGTTCCTTTTGCTTGAAGATATATTGAAGGCTCTTATGATCCGTATAGATATCAACATGAATTCCATACAAATAGTGCCTCCATATATTTAGTGCATGAATTACCGCGGCTAACTCTAAATCATGGGTCGGGTAATTCTTCTCGTGCTTTCTTATTTGTCTAGAAGTATAAGCTACAAGCTTACCATGTTGCATCAGTACACAACCCAATCCAACGCCCGAAGCGTCACAATAGATAGCATAACCATCGATTCCCTCGGGGAGTAGTAGAATCGGTGTTGAAGTTAATTTGTCCTTCAATGCATGGAAACTCCGTTGATAAGCATCAGTCCACTGAAACTTAGCTCCCTTCTGATTCAACTTTGTTAATGGTGCTGAAAGGGAAGAAAATCCCTCTACAAATCCCCTGTAATAACCTGCCAAACCGAGAAAGCTACGAACCTCCGTCGGTGTCGTGGGTCTAGGCCAAGTATTTACTGCCTCAATATTTTGTGTCTCAACCTGTATACCTTCACTTGAAATAATATGCCCAAGGAAATCTACAGAATTCAACCGAATTCACATTTAGAGAATTTTGTATACAACTTCCCTTTTGTAGAACTTTGAGCACATTACACAAATGATCCGCATACTCAGTCTCTAAACGAGAATAAAAAATATATGTTCTCGATAAATACAATCACGAACATATCTAGAAAGGGTCTAAACACACGGTTCATCAAATCCATGAATATTGTAGGGGCATTTGTCAAACTGAATGACATAACGTGAAACTAAAAATGCCCATATTTGGTCCCGAATGATGTCTTCGGAATATCTTTCTCCTTAACCCTTACCTGATGGTACCCAGACCTTAATTCTATCTTCGAGAAACACTTGGCACCTTGCAACTTATCAAATAAATCATCAATCCTCGAGAGGAGATACTTATTTTTTATCTTCACCTTATTCAACTGTCTATAATAAATACACATCCGCAAGGAACCATCTTTCTTCCTCACAAATAACACAGGTGCTTCCCACGGTGATGTACTAGGTCTGATAAAGCCTTTTTCAAGAAAGCCCCTTAGTTGTTCCTTCAACTCTCTCAGCTCTACAGGTTTCATTCTATGGGGAGGAATGGATATTGGCTGAATATCTGGTAATATGTCAATAGCAAACTCAATTTCTCGCTCTGGCGGAAAACTTGGAAGCTCATCGGGAAACTCATTAACCACAGGGATAGACTAATGATTGATTAGATAGGAACCCTTTCTGATCATCTTCCTTGCATTGAGATAGGAAATAAATCTACCTCTCGGCGATGCCGTATTACCTTTCCATTCCAAAACAGGCTCCCTTAGAAATTTGAATCGGACCATCTTTGATCTACAATCAACGTTGGCATAACAAGAAGTCAACCAATCCATACCCATTATAACATCAAATTCTACCATATCTAACTCGATTAGATTTGCTACTGTAGATCGACTATGAACTACTATTATACAATCTCTATATACGCACCTAGCTATCACTGGGTCCCCAACAGGTGTGGACACCCCAAAAGGTTTAACCAACTCAGGTTTTATTCCAAATTTACTAGCAACCAATGGAGTAACATATGATAAGGTAGAACCTGGGTCAATCAATGCATATACATCATGTGAGGAGACTGATAATATACTTGTAAGAACATGAGGTGATGACTCCTGATCTTGTCGACTTGCTAATGCATAAATGCGGTTCTGAGGACAGCTCGAGCTAGATGCTCCACCTCTGCCTCTACCACGATCGATTGGTGCTTGTGAACCTTGCACAGGGGGCGTACTGATGATGACGAACCAGATACAAATCCCGCTAAGTGAACTATGCTTGCATCACCTCTCGTGGAACAATCCCTCATAACATGGCCTGGATAACCACAAGTATAACAAACACCCAACCCCATACGGCACTACCCGGCATGCTTATTACCACACTGAGCACACCGTGGCAAGAGCGGCCTCATCTGACTTGAATCGCCCCTATACTGAGTACTTGAGGCCCTGGAATTCTGACCAGGCCCTAGATATGTGGAATGATCAAATATCTTACCGGAAAACTAAGTGGGTGCTCTAGCCAATGGCTGCATAGGATACCTCAGGTATTGTTGTCTCTGACCACCTCGAAACTCACCAGAAGGGCCCGAAGACCTTGCTCTTTTACTCTGGCCCCTATCATGCTCACAATCAGCTCTCTGCTTTTGTTTACACTCCTCTACACCCTGAGCAATGCCTGAATACGAGAATATGCATGCCTGGCTGAAGTGAGATTGACATACAGTCATTAAGCAGGTGCAGGTCCAATCTCATCATGAATCGGTGAACCCGATCCTCCATCGTAGATACAATAATGGGAGCATACCTGGCCAACGAATCAAACTGAAGACTGTACTCCCGAATACTCATATTACCCTGTCGAAGGGTCAAGAACCTATCAACTTTGGCCCATCAAAGCTCTGGTGGCAGATAATGACAAAAAAAAGTCTCTGTAAACTCCTACCATACCGCTAGAGGGGCATCCTCACCTTTGGACAACTCCCAAGACTTGTACCAATTAACTGCAACACCTTGAAGACTATAGGAAGCTAGCTCAACTGACTCAGACGTAGTGGACTTCATTACCCTCAAAGTCCTATGCATCATATCGATAAATACCCGAGGGTCCTTGTTTGGATCTGCGCCAGTGAATACAGACGGTCAAAATTAATGAAATCACGAACCCTCGCACTGACGGACCTATCTGCATGACCAATACCTACTTCCTGACATTGAGCCCGTGCGGCTATTAATCGAGTTAATAATTGAATAGCATCTCTCATCTCCTGACCCAGTGCATCTAGCTGAGGAGCTGGATGTACAAGGGCAGGCGTTAGAGCCGGTTCCCTTCGGAGCTCCTCTGGAGAGGGCGGGGTATGTGAAGTCTAAGATAGAATCTCACTATGAGACTCTCCCTGAGCCCTGGTAAGTCGTGGTGCTGGACTAGTAGTCTCATCCACCTCGGACTTGCCCTTCTAGGTGGCTGTAGCCTTCTTCGGCATCACCGAAATCATAACACATTGTTAGGAAAATGAATTCTTATATCGCACGATCTAAGATAAGAAAGGAGGATAACATCCTATATGTCATGTAGCCTCCTACTTATAAGTGTGGTGCACAACACACCCATAAAAAAGACTCTACTAGACACGGTTTGTAGACAACCCTAGGACAGAACTGCTCTGATACCATTTTTGTCACGACCAAAACCGATGGGCCATGAAGAGTACCTGAGTCCTACCTGTCGAACACCCCTAAGAATGGGTCTAAGATATAAACATGAATTAAGGGTAGGTCATGAATAATATCTGCCAATAAACTACTGAATTACATGAATAACATACGTAAGGGAAACATGAAAGAAATATATACATATACATGTGGAATACGGTAGGGCGAGCCAACAAGACTGCTATAAACAACTATATATCCAATATTGTAAGTCGACAGGGCCACATGCTATCCAACTATACATAACTGACTATAGACCTCTAATAGAGTGTACAACTGTATAAAGGATGGGATTGGGCCCCATCATACCCATATCTATCCTAAAGAGAGGGACCGTCAGCTTGTCTAACTGTACCTGCGGGCATGAAATGCAGGCCCCGAGAAATAGGGGTGTCAGTACTAATAATGTACTGAGTATTTAAGGCATGAAAATCAGTACATAAAGGACATAAATGAAACGTGGAGTAAAGAATTCCACCTGTGAGTCTAAATAACTTTGTGAATCTTGAAACGTATATAATGTCATGCATGTGCGTATAAATATCGTATCATGCATAGGCATAGGTGTACATAACATCATCAAGCCTCTGAGGGAATCCCATCATAGCATCTCGGCCTCCGGCGCGAAATTATCAACGTATACCAACTGATAAGGTGGTGGTGCATATATAACGTCGTAACCTTTTCCGATATCCCATATACATATAATATACGCGTATACAAATCCATCTGTTCATGGGTCAATGTACATGTCTAAATGAATGAAATGCACAAAAAGTACTTTAATAAGATTTCTCAGAATGTCATAAGATCAATATATCTTCGGATAAACTTTATCAACTACGTATTTTTCTGAGACCCATGAATAGAAGATATAATGAGATATATGGGAAATCAAGAACATAGGCGTCTCTAGTACTTCTATGAATAGAGTCATTTAGGAAAATTATGCATTTTCTTGTTTTGTTTGTATCTTATGGATCACGCCAAAAGGAAATAAGGGATAGCCTTTACTTACCTGAGTCGATTCTCTTGAAAATCCCTCTAACACACGACAATCGCGACAAAACACGTGACGGAAAGATCGAAGTACGGAAAACTCCTTATGATATTCTTGATAAAGGTCATACTAGGCTTCCTTAGAATTGTAAAATCCCGTTGCTATTATGCTAAGAAGTCTCATATGAATTTTGTGTTGAAGATCCGTTACTTGTAAATTTGATATAAGCACCTCTCTTTGTGAATTAGAGAGGTCTTATACCTTAGTGGGTGTGGTGCTCACTCATGTGGTGACTTAGCCACATAACACTCTAAATTTTCCATCTTACTATATGAACTTAAGAGTCACTAATTAGGTATAGCGTAACGACACGACCGGCCATTTTTCTTTCTAGAACCCCTTACCCCTAAATAAGACTTCTCGTCCTTGTTTTTACTAATTTATAACTTAACGGGATAGTTGGTTCGGGATTTGGGAGAGTTTCGAGTGAAATCGGAACACTTGGTTCCTTAAGGTTGGCCTAAAAGACAAAGTTTGACTTCGGTCAATATTTTGAGTGAACGACCTTGGATCGGGATTTGATGGTTCCAATAGGTTCGTATGATGATTTCGGACTTGGGCGTATGCTCGGATCAGGTTCGGATGACCCGGGAGCGTTTTGGCGCCTAGTAGTGAAAGTTGGTTTTTGAGGATTTTAGAAGTTCTTTAAATTTGGTTTGCAATGCATTTTGGTGATATCGAGGTCCAAACGGAAATCGATACTGGGAATAGTTTTGTAATGTCATTTAAGACTTGCACTCAAATTTTGGTGTCATTTCGAGTAGTTTAAGTACGTTGCGGCGCATTAGAAGTGAAATGAAGAACTTGATGTTCTTTAGTTTGATTCATTGGTTTTGGGTGGCGATTCTAATTTTTTGATGTTATTTCAGTGTTCTGATCGCGCGAGCAAGTTTGCATGATGTTGTTAGAATTGTGTGAGTATTCGGTGTGGAGCCCCGAGGGCTCGAGTAAGTTTCGGACGTATGGAAGGGGTTGAAAACACACAAGATTTCTGGTGTTCTTGGCGACTGCTGCAGATCTAGCAAATGCGAGGAAAAGTTCGCAAATGCGAGGGAGCCCGATCCAGGCAGTGTTCGCATTTGCGACACTTATACCGCATTTGCGATCCCAGCAGAAGTCGCATTTGCGATCCCAGCAGAAGTCGCATTTGCGACCCCAACCACAGAAGCCCAGTCTTTGTATTTGCGAGGCTTTTGTCGCATTTGCGACCCTCGTATTTGCGAACCTCGTGTCGCAAATGCGACATCAGAGGGTTGTGTCCAGCTCTTTTAATGCGGGACTTAGGCCATTATTTCATTTCACTTTATTCTCTTAGGCGTTTTTGGAGCATTTGGAAGAGGGTTTTCATCTAGCACTTTGAGGTAAATAATTTCTATACAACATGAGTTAAATACATAGATTATGAGTTGATTAACATGTAAAAAAGAATTAGGCAAAATCAAGGGTTTAGAGGAAAACCTAGGGTTTTGATAAAAATGGAGTTTTACCGCAAAAATGGTTATGGAACTTAGTAAAATTATATATTTGTGCCCCTAAGGCAATGGGTAACAACTTGCTTTGAAATTTTTCGGAATTCGAGCATGTGGGCTCGGGGGTGAATTTTAAGAATCTTGCAAATTAGGTTGGATAACCACTTAAATGGTGGAATTATGAACTTTTGAGCATAAATTGATTAGTTTATGTAATGTTTGACTAGCTTCGAGTTGTTGGGCGTCAAATTTGGAGGTTTGATCGCGTTCTTGAATTTGGGAAGTAGGCTTTTATACGAGGTAAGTCTCCTTTCTAACCTTGTAAAAGGGAAATTTTCTCATAGGTGGATTTGATTAAAAATGTGAGTATTTGTAGGGGGCTATGTATGCACGAAGTGACGAGAGTTCGTACATAGCTACTATTCCTGTTATGTCCGGGTAGTCTAGGTTTACACCATGCTCTATGAACACCGTTATTTAATGATACTTGCTATTTGTGATAAATGGAATTAAGTTGAGAACATATAAGGAATTAAAGCTTCTCGTTGAATTGCCTTTTTCTTTTAAAGAAAAAAATTTAAGAAAGAATTTGATTTAAATGATCAAAATTTACATTTGACCGCGTCGTATGAATGATTCGTGAGCGGGGTGAATAGATGCATCTATGGTTCATGTTGTTCGACCCTCCGGGAGTGCACATTTTATTATTATGTTGGATCGGGTCGTACGATCTCGGCATAACTTGAGCATGTTATTTATTTCGAACTTTCTGTGATTTGAACTGCTTTAATGCCTTGAAATGTAAATTGTTAAATGATATGACGGAAATTGACATTTTATTTATGAAAGAAGAATTTGTCACTTCCTGATATTTACAGTCGGTACCATTCATGTTATCCATGCTTAGCATAACACTTTAATAATGATATTGTTGGCCCTAGTAAGTGTCAAGTCGACCCATCGTCACTACTTCTTCGAGGTTAGACTGGATACTCACTGGGTACATATTATTTATGTACTCATACTACACTTCTGTACTTAATTGTACAGGATCCAAGGTAGGTGCATCTAGTTATCCTCCCGCGCGCATTCTTGATATATGTTCGAGACTTCATGGTGAGCTCCCCCCCCCCCTTTCCGAGTCGTTCATTAGCATTGCCAGTGTTTCTCTTTTGATTTTTTCTGTTTATACTATCTCAGACGGTAGGATAATAATATTTTTTTTGTATATTCTACTAGTTTCCCTCGTACTTCTGACACTATCTCCTGGCACACACATTAGTAGACTATTATTTTTGAGTTGTAAAATTATATTCGTGATTTCCTCAAGTAGTTCTTGCATTGGTTGCCTTGTAAATCGTTTAAGTACTAAATTCTTAAATTTAAGTAAAATTTTGTGGTTGGAAATTCTTAAATAAAAATGGAAATCACTAGGTTGTTCATGGTTGGCTTGTCTAGCAGCGGTGCTGGACGCCATCACGACCTGACATGGAATTGGGTCGTGACAACATGGTATAAGAGTAATTAGGTTCACATAGGTCTCACAAGTCATGGGCATGTCTAATAGTGTCTTGCGGATCGGTGCAGAGATGTCCGTACTTATCTTCGAGAGGCTATAGGATGTTAGTAAACTACTCTTTATTCATCTCGTATCGTGCAGTTGATGGTATACTAAGTTCTTCCTTCTATTCTCTCACAGATGGTGAGAGCGCGCGTAGTACACGTTCCAGACCCAGGAGGAGCTGCTCCCCTTGTTCTTGGAGGCCGAGGCCAAGGTCGGGGGAGGGCACCGGCCCGATGTAGGGGACGAGGGCTTCCCAGAGTTTCCCCGCTTGCACCACCAGCGGGTCCAGTGGAGGATCCCATCGTCGAGGAGCAGGGCGAGGTTCCCGTAGCAGAGCCAGCCCCAGTAGATTTATGACAGCACTGGGCTTTTAGGAGGTCATGGACCATATGCTGCGATTTATGGATTCTATGACCTAGGCTGGTTTATTTACAGCAGACACAACCACATCTTAGGCGGGAGGGGGAGCACAGACCCCTACTGATCAGGCTCCTGGGCATGCAGCTGCAGTGTATCAGACTCCGGGTACACTACTTGCGGAGGGGGCCTAGCCAATTGTAGCAGTTGTGCATGAGCCTAGACCAGCTACCAATGGTGAGACGCAGAAGCTATTGGACAGGTGGACCATATTACACCCTCCAGTCTTTGGAGGCAAGCTTCATGAGGACGCCCAGGAATTCATTGATAGGTGTTGGGATAGACTTCACAACATAAGGATATTGGAGTCCCATGGGGTGGACTTCAATACTTTCCGGCTGGAGGGTAGAGCCCGTAGATGGTGGCAATCTTACCTTCTTGGCAGACCAGTAGGTTCTGCTCCCATGACTTGGGGCCAGTTCACACAGCTTTTCTTGGATAGATATATCCCACCCTCCGAGAGGGAAGTGTTGCGGTATCAGTTTGAGCAGTGTTGACCCAAGTCACTGCATAGTTTTGAAGATTGACAAATGTCTGACCAGTTGAACCAGGTCCATCAGAGCACACATACTTGACCTGACGCGTTGGCACATGAACCATATATGCATAGGAGATGAATGCGATTGTGAAGTATCAATGAACAGAGAGAGTCTTCTAATGCGAAAAGGTTGCAAATTGATAAGAGAATAGAAGTTGAATTCAGCAAGGACAGTAACGAAGAAAGGAAGTTGAGTTTAATACGAACTATTTCTCCCAGGAAGAGTTGTACCAAAACTGTACGACAAACTCAACAATTGACTCTATAAATAATTGAATTATTCTTGCTTGAATTATGAACACATAAGTGCAGGAGTGAATCTAGATCTGAAAGAAAAATTCCCAGCGATTATGTAAGCAGAATTACTGTGCGATACAAAGGCTACAGACCAGCTAGAAGAACCAGTTCCATCTGTTTGTCATTGAGTCTAGTTGGTTGTAGTAGGCGATTTAATATTGTATCTTTTCAGCTTTCATAGAAGCGGTTGTAATAGGTACACATTGTTCAAGTTAGCGTTAACTTGAAGCTTGTAAAAATTAGCTAGAGGCTAGTTACTACGAAGGGATTAGAGTTAGTCCTAGGATTACAAAAGAGTTTATTTTGTAAGTCTGTTTGGCTTAGAGTTTTAGTGAAGAGTTTGAGAAAATCCTACTGAGGAGTAGGTCGTGGTTTTTCACCTTTTGAGCCAGGTGTTTTCCACATAAATATCTATGTGTTTTTACTTTACTGCTTTTAGTTTTCCGCAACAGTAGAAGTTGGAACACCAAGAAGAACCAGGTTCTTCTAGAAAGACAGCACTCGAAAAATTGGATACCACACAAATTAACCTATCTTCTTGTATCAGAGCAGGTTATCCTTGAAAAGCTAACACCTTGGAGAAGATCAAGATGAGTGCACCACCTGGAAAATGGGAGGGTCAATCAACTACAAGACCACCACTCTTCAATGGACAGTATTACTCTTGGTGGAAGAACAGGATGAAGGACCACCTGATTGGAGAAGACTATGAACTCTGGGACATAGTCACTGATGGTCCTCTAGCTACCATGATGAAGACTGCTAAAGGTATAGATGTACCAAAGACTAGAGCTGACTACACTGCTGAGGATCTGAAGTTGTGGGCTAGGTCCAGATGAGTACAACAGAATCCAAAGTTGCACCACTGCCAAAGAGATCTGGGATACCTTGCAAGTAGCTAATGAAGGAACACCTCAGGTAAGAAGTTCAAGAGGTACTCTACTATACTCTCAGTATGAAAACTTCACTATGAAAGAATGAGAGACTATCCAAGAGATGTACATAAGGTTCACAACCTTGACTAATGAACTGAAGTCTCTTGGAAGAGTCATTCTTGAAGAGGACAGGGTTGAGAAGATCCTGACAATGGTCTTCCCTATTTCCTGGGAAAGCAAAATCACTGCTATCCAGGAATCCAAAAATATGGCAACTCTGAGATTGGATGAGCTGATTGAAAACCTCACTGCCTATGAACTCAGAAGGCAGACAATTAAGATGGATGGTCTAAAGAAGGAGATGAGTCTAGCACTAAGAATCACTGAGGGAGCAGATCTGGAGGAAAATGAGATGGCCATGATTACCAAAGAATTCAGAAACTTTCTCATGAGGAAGAAGGGAATCTCTATAAGAGGAAACTACAACAAAGCAAAAGCTCCAGAAAGGCTAACCAACGAGGGATGCTACAGATGTGGTAATACTGACCATCTCATCAAAAACTGTCCTCAGTGGGAAGTAGAATGGAAAAAGGAGAGATATGAAAGAAGGAATAGGAAGAAGGAACTAGTCCAACCCAAGAAAACCACAACAAAGGTTATGGTTGCTGCTTGGGGGGAAGTTCAGATGAGGAATCAGAAGATGGGGAGACTGAAGATCAGACGCTCATGGCAATTGGAGAATCTGATGAGGAATCACATGTAGAACCAGAGGTAAGTATCTCCCGTCTTAAAAACAAAATAAAGTTCCTATCTAAGGAAAAACTCTCTGATTTGCTACTTGATTTCATAGATGATTCTGAGGAAACAACCAAAGAGAAGAATCAACTATCTAAAGAATGTGCAATGCTAAAAGAAAAGTGCATGAACCTGGAAAACAGAGTCAGTGAATCTGAAAAGAAAAACAATGTCTTGTTGAACCAGGTTCATCCACTTGAGACGGAGATTCTAGAACTGAAATATGAGAACTTAAAATTGAGATTAGGATCCAGTAAAAAGGTTGTTGATCACTCTCATGTCATGTTAGAGGAAAATTTGGGAAAACTAAAAGATAAAATGTATGCCAAGGATGAACAGATAAAATCACTTAAAGAAGAGCTTGGCAAAGTCAAACATGAACTAGATAGAACTTGTAAATGGAATAAATCCTCTAATGCCTTGACATGGCTTCAAGATAATCATAGTAGCAACCGGAGAGGGATTGGATTTGGAAGTCAATTGCCCACGTGGGATCCCAAAAGCAAGTATATCACTCTCCCTGAGAATAAAATCTGCACCCATTGTGGTAAGACTTGCCACTACAAAATTGAGTGTATTGCAAAAGAGCAGGCCAATCGAAGAAATGAGAGTTTTGTTAAAAAGAAAAATTGGCTACCAAATTGTGCTAGAAAAATCTTGATTAATCCATTCTCTCATAGAAAAGGACCCAAACTAGTTTGGGTTCTTAAAACTAACCCCTGATTCTTTTTGTAGGTTCAAGTGAGAGGAGGCAGTAAAATTTGGTATTTGGATAGTGGATGCTCAAAGCATATGACAGGGAACATGGAAAAGTTCCTTTCACTTGAAAGTCTCAAAGGAGGAAATGTCTCCTTTGGAAACGGAAAGAAAGGTGAAACTATTGGGGTTAGTAAGGTAGGTAAGGATGACACACGATCTATTGAACATGTGTATCTGATAGATGGCTTGAAATATAGCCTGATCAGTGTATCACAACTGTGTGACAGAGGTAACCTGGTTGCCTTTATTTCCACAAAATGTTTTGTGATTAACCTACTTACTGACAAGACTATTTTGCAGGGAAAAAGAATGAATAACATCTATGTCCTATGAGAACTCTGAGCAGAGGTGGTAAGAGATATGTGATGGTGCTAGTTGATGATTATTCAAGGATCACTTGGACCTTACTCCTGGCATCTAAGGATGAAGCATTTGATATGTTCACCTCATTTATCAAGAAAACTTAAAATCAATTAGGACATCAACTAGCATCAATAAGATCTGACCATGGTATTGAATTTGATAATGTTAAGTTTGCTGAGTTCTATGATGAACATGGTGTCAATCATAACTTTTCTGCTCCTAGAACCCCACAGCAAAATGGGGTTGTTGAAAGGAAAAACAGAACTCTTGAAGACATGGAAAAAACCATGCTTCTATCTAGCAAACTACCTCACAGCTTCTGGGTTGAAGCAATAAACACTGCTTGTTACATAATCAATAGATGCATGACCAGACCTCTGGTAGAGAAAACTCCCTATGAATTACTTAAAGGGAGAAAGCCCAACATATCCCACCTTAGGGCTTTTGGATGCAAGTGTTTTGTGCATAATAATGGCAAAGATTCCCTAGGAAAATTTGACCCCAGAAGTGATGAGGGAGTGTTCATGGGATATTCATCACATAGCAAAGCTTATAAAATATACAATAAAAGAACTATGTGTGTAGAAGAAGGTGTGCATGTTGTCTTTGATGAAACTAACACTCTTTCTAAGAGACAGGAATAAGAAGACGAGGAGCTTCGACTGTGAGAAGCAGTGATCACATTGAAGCAAACATGGAATGTGGAACAGGTGATGGACCATGTACAACTACCCCAAGCAACATGATAGGGGGAATTCAATATATGCAACCTGGCCCTGATACTGCTCCACACCAACAAGGCACCATGGAATTGTCTAGGAATGAACAGCTGGTACTCAAACCACACAGATATCAGAGTTCTCACCCTCTTGAGAACATCATAACAGATTTGACATCCGGAATCAAAACAAGATCATCCTTGAAAAATCTGTGTGCGTTTTATGCCTTTCTATCCATGATCGAACCAAAGAACATTGGGGAAGCCCTGCAAGATGTTAATTGGGTAAATGCCATGGAAGAAGAGCTGAATCAGTTTGAAAGAAGTCAAGTATGGCACTTGGTACCCAGGCCATATGACAGATCAGTGATTGGCACCAAGTGGGTCTTCAGGAACAAGCTCGATGAGGATGGAACTGTTACAAGAAACAAGGCTAGACTGGTTGTTCAAGGATATAGTCAAGAAGAGGGAATTGACTATGATGAGAACTTTGCCCCTGTGGCAAGACTGGAGGCAATCGGACTTCTTATAGCATTTGTTGCACACATGGAATTCACTCTTCATCAAATGGATGTTAAGAGTGCCTTCCTCAATGGCTATCTGAAGGAAGATGCATTTGTCAAGCAGCCTCCAGGTTTTGAAATCAAGGAGTCACCTGACCACGTATACAAACTCGACAAGGCTCTGTATGGTCTCAAATAAGTACCAAGAGCATGGTACGAACTATTATCAAAATTCCTACTAGAACATGGAACGAGGAAAAATTGACAGTACCTTATTCTTAAAGGAAAAGGGTAAGGATCTCCTGGTTGTGAAAATATACGTGGATGATATTATATTTGGGGCGACTTCTGAAAAATTGAGCAAGGAATTTTCTATGATTATGGGGAGTGAGTTTGAGATGAGTATGATGGGTGAGTTAAACTTCTTCTTAGGCTTGCAAATCAAAACTCAAATGGAACAATGATCCACCAGCAAAAGTATGTGAAAGAATTGCTCAAGAAGTTTAAAATGGAAGACTCAAAGGAAATAAACACTCCCATAGCCATAACTACAAAATTGGATGTGGATGAACATGGTTCATCTGTTGATCAGAAGCTATACAGAGGGATGATTGGGTCTCTATTATATCTCACTGCCAGCAGACCTGATATTGTGTTCAGCGTGGGACTGTGTGCTAGGTTTCAGGCAAATCCAAAGGAGTCCCACCTCACTGCAGTGAAGAGAATTTTGAGATATTTGAAAGGCACCACTGATTTGTGCCTTTGGTATCCTAAAGGTAGTAATTTCGACCTTGTAGGATATGCTGATGCTGATTATGCAGGTTTCCTGGTTGACAGGAAGAGTACTTCAGGCATGGCTCACTTTTTGGGCTCCTGCCTTGTGTCTTGGGCCACCAAGAAACAGAATCTAGTAGCTTTGTCTACTATTGAGGCTGAATATGTGGCTGCAGCCTCTTGCTGTGCTCAGTTGCTATGGATCAAGCAACAACTCATGGACTTTGGTATAGATGTTGGATGCATTCCTATTTTCTGTGATAACACTTGTGCCATTAGTATGACGAAGAACCCGGTTCATCATAAGATAACTAAGAACATAGATGTTAGGCACCATTTCCTGAGGGATAACTATGAAAAAGGAATTATCTCACTTGAATTTTGTGCTACTGATCAACAAATTGCAGATATCTTTACTAAAGCACCGAGTAGGGAGCATTTGAGAGAAACAAGGTTGAATTAGGGATGATTAAAATCACGTGATTGAAAGAAAAAAAAAATTGAAAAAAAATATGAAAAAAAAAATCTGGCTAGAAACACTAACATAGTTAATCAACCAGACTAATCATTGATCAGCATCATGACTTTACTATCATACTCTCTTGCCATGTATTAATATAATTCCCTGGTTGCTAATGATGTTTCTCTATCTTTGTAAATTGAGGCAAATTAAGGACTTTAACATGATGAACCTGGTTCATCTCTGCTAGTTCATCTGACTGACAAGGTACGTGCTCATCTCCATAAAATTATTGAATTAATTACAGTCACACATGATCAGGGTTCTATCCATATTTGGTTCATTTCAAATTCTTTGCACTAATTCCTAAATGAACCCATTCCAACAAGACCCATCGGTACTCAATTAGCCTAGAGGTAGGGAACTCTTAACTGTCTAATCAATGACACTCCTACAACTATTAGACTCCCACTTGAATAAATATTCTGCCCGTTGTATAATTAATAGTCACATCTTATAAAAGGCCATCATTACCTCCCTTCTTAATAACCTAATAAATCGAACCAAGATCATTATTCTTCTAATCAAAACTAATCACTTTTATTTTCTTCCTAACAACACTCGTAATCATGTCTTCACCACCACCTGCTTCTTCTTCTTCATCACCAAATCGTGATTATGATGGAGGGCTTTATGAATCAGATTCAAATTCTCCATCTATATACAGTTCTTAATCACCAGAAAGAACCTCAACCCCTGAAAACCCTCATATTCCTGAACCCACATCTAACCCTAACCCAGCCCCCCGTGGTCGTCGTGTAAAGGTCCTTGTCAGAAAATCAGTGGCTTCTAGGTCCCGTGCAAGATTCTTGGAGGAAATTCTGCAGGCTTAAAAGGATAATAATTCTGAATTATCAAGTGAATCTTTTAAATCAGCCAACGAGGATGCAGCACCTGGTTCATCAAATTCTGAACAAGGTAATCTTGATGCTATTTCTGAATCTGTTAATGCTGAGAACAGGTTTGTTCTGGTTGGGTCGGTAGTTGATGTTGAAGTGCCGAGTAGGCAAAGAAAATTGGGAAAAGGTAAATTTCTTGAGAGAGAGGGATTTGGGGAGGATGGTACCACATTGGCTATCTGTGGTCCCATTCTTGAGAAAGTTGGAGAAGATGTCACAGAGTTAGGGGCAGTGTAGTCGAGGAAGCAGCGGTAGGTTTAGCAAGCTTGAAGAAAGGAGCAGATGAACCTGTTTCATCTAGGGACGAGACGTTGGCTGACAGGCTAAGGAAACTGGGGGAGTCCTATAACCCCAAGAAAAGGAGGACTCAGAAGTCCAAGAAGGCTACTAACCCAGTTCCTTCTAAGAAGAAGAAAGCTTATGTAGCTGCTGATGCTCTTGTTCCTAAGGTGTGTGCTACACGTAGTGCTGTGAGAGAGGAAAAAGAAATGTTTGAGAGGGATCTGCTATAGAGCAAGAAAAAGAAAGCTGCAAAGGGAAAGGTTAAAGTAGGAGAGCATGTGGAGACTGTTGTGGTTGAAGAGGATATGATGGACCTGGTCCATCATGAGGAGCAGGCTGCTCCTGTTGTGGTTGAGGCACCAAAATCAAAAAGGGCTAATGCTTCTTCAAAACAAGTCAGCTACAGTGTTTGCCACACCTACAAGAACTGTTAAAAGAACCAGGTCCAAGGCAAGAAAAGTGAAGGTCGTTGAGAAAGATGATAATAAAGAGTGGAGTGGAGAAGATGAGGGGGAAGTTGGTGAGGTGACTGACAGAATCACCTTGTTTGGAAAAAGAACAATTCTGAAGGGAAAGTTGTTAAAGGATCTCGAGGAACCTGGGATGCGATACTTGTTGGACACACTGGATGTTCAGGGGTGGAAGAACGTGGTCCTTCACATGGAAGGAAGGTTGGCTAGAGCTGAACTGGTGGAGTTCATGGGTAATGCAGTGGTCAAGGACCGTAGGGTCACTACCACAGTCAAAGAAATTCAAGTCTCCTTTGATGCTAAAGAGCTGGGAGAAATTCTGCACATTCCTGCTGAGGGCTATGAAGATTACACTAGGCAAAGATGGCCTAGTTTGGATGGGATGACCTCAGCAATCAACATTACCAGATTCTTCAGTGACAATGAAAGTGAAATTGAACCCAGGCCAATCTACAAAAGTGAAATGAAGCTAGAGCACAAGTTATTCTTCGAGTTTGTCATCAAGTTCTTGTTGCCAAGACAAGAACGAAGGCACATAGCCAACTCTATGGATCTGACCTTGATGGAGGTGTTTGTATAGGGGAAAGCAGATCAACTGGCCAGCCTTCATCATCTAACTCTTGGACAGAGTTGTGAATGGAACAAAAGCACATGCAATCCCATATGGATTTATTCTGACAGCTATGCTTGCTCATTTTGATGTTCCTATGAAAAAGGCTAAGATGGCTATTGCCAAGGACTATTTTGGGAAGGATACTTTGCTGACTTGCGATTATACTATCAATGTTCCTGCAGATGAACCTAGTTCATCTAGGAAGCAGCCTGTCAACAGCAAAGTCAGAAATCTGGTGCAGGAAAGCGAGATCAAGGATATGGAGATCCTTCATTTGAAATCTCGTTTGATTAAGGTTGAAGCTGAGCGGGATGCTCTCAGGGCTGAATTAGCAAAAGAGAAGGAAAAGAACGAGGGTGTTCTTAACCAGATGCTTTCTCTTCTACAAACCAAGACCACAACCTCCTCTGCACCTTCCCATCCTTAGGCTGCCCAGAGCTACCTAAAACCCCCTTTTAGTGCCCAGTTCGGGACGTGTTTCTGTTGTTTTTATTTTTGTCTTGCTCATGGTTATGGTTGTTTTATTTTTTTTGTATGGTGCTTGACTTTCATACTAATCAATGAATTATGATGTTTTTGTTATTGACTTGTCTCAGTTTCTTAGATAGCTTACATTTATTGGTTTCTTATGATGATTAATCATGTTTGCACCTTCAGTTGCCTCAATGGCCATGAGTAATTGTTAACAACTCTAGTAAGTTTATCATTTTAACTTTTCGATGATGCCAAAAGGGGGAAGACATGTGCTTTTATATTTCAAGTGATATTTATAACCTAATAATGAACTTGGTTTCTCCATGATAAATTCTTTAAACCATACAAAGTGTTTGAAGTTTATACAGGGTTAAGCACAGAGTTTTTCATCATCAAAAAGGGGGAATTGGTTGACCCAAGTCACTACATAGTTTTGAAGACTGAAAAATGTCTGACCAGTTGAACCAGGTCCATCTGAGCACACATACTTGACCTGACGTGTTGGCACATGAACCGTATATGCATAGGAGATGAATGCAATTGTGAAGTATCAATGAACAAAGAGAGTGTCTCCTAATGCGAAAAGGTTGCAAATTGATAAGAGAATAGAAGTTGAATTCAGCAAGGACAGTAACGAAGGAAGGAAGTTGAGTTTAATACGAACTCTTTCTCCCAGGAAGAGCTGTACCAAAACTGTACGAAAAACTCAACAACTGACTCAATAAATAATTGAAGTATTCTTGCTTGAATTATGAACGTACAAGTGTAGAAGTGAATCAAGATCTGAAAGCAAAATTCCTAGAGATTTTGCAAGCAGAATTACTGTGCGATAAAAAGGCTACAGACCAACTAGAAGAACCAGTTCCATCTGTTTGTCATTGAGTCTAGTTGTTTGTAGTAGGCGATTTAATATTGTATCTTTTCAGCTTTCATACAAATAGTTGTAATAGGTACACATTGTTCAAGTTATAGTTAACTTGAAGCTTGTAGAAATTAGCTAGAGGCTAGTTACTACGAAGGGATTAGAGTTAGTCCTAGGATTACAAAAGAGTTTATTTTGTAAGTCGTTTGGCTCAGAGTTTTAGTGAAGAGTTTGAGCAAATCCTACTGAGGAGTAGGTCGTGGTTTTTCACCTTTTGAGCCAGGTGTTTTCCACGTAAAAATCTCTGTGTTTTTACTTTACTGCTTTTATTATTTCGCAACAGTAGAAGTTGGAACACCAAGAAGAACCAGGTCCTTCTAGAGAGACAGCACTCGAAAAATTGGATACCACACAAATTAACTTATCTTCTTGTGTGGTATTGACGTCTAAAAGATCAAGCAGCTAGAGCAAGGTTAGATGTCAGTGATCGATTATGAGGCGAGGTTTTCTGAGTTGTCCCTCTATGCACTTATGATACTTCCTACAGACGTAGAAAGAGTGTGGAGGTTTGTTGCAGGGTTGCACTCCGATATTAGGGTCAATATGGCCCGAGAGGTTGAGATGGGGACTCCTTATCAGCTGGTAGTGGAGATTGCTTGGAGGATCGAGGGCTACCATCAGAGGGGTAGAGAGCAGATACAGTAGGAAAAGAGGACCCGTTTCTCCGGAGAGTTTAGAGGTGCCCCAGCTAGGGGCAGAGGTTAGTTTGGGAGGGGCCAGCCCAACAGGCCCCCATATTCAGCACCACCACGACCTCCTCGAGGTGCTCCAATGAGGCCTTATTTCAGTGTGATACCGGAGAGTTCTTACCACCCGCTAGATATTCAGGGTTCCTCCGGCGGGTATTCTATTCATCAAGGTTCTTCCAGTGCCTATTTCAGTGCCATGCTAGAGAGTTCATACCGCCCACCAGCCATTCAGGGTCCTTCTAGTGGGTATTCGTCCATCAGGGTCAGACTTCGGGATAGCACTCTATGGTACCGAGAGGTTGTTACAAGTGTGGAGATCCGGGTCACATTAATAGGACCTGCCCCAGGCTTCGGGGCAAAGGTAGTGCAGCAGGGTCAGCAGCCTACGATTTCAGCTCTACCAGTCGCGCCAGCTGTCCAGCCGCCAAGAAGCAGAGGGCAGGCAGGTAGAGGTTGTCCTAGCGGTGGAGGACAGTCAAGTGGAGGCCAGCCAGCCGTGGTTCCATCTAGGTTCTATGCTTTTCTGGCCAGACCAGATGTAGTGGCCTCAGATGTCGTGATCATAGGTATTATTTCAATCTGTGGTAGGGATGCTTCAGTATTATTTGATCCAGGGTCTACCTATTCATATGTGTCATCTTTGTTTTCTCATTTCTTGGATATTCCTTGTGAGTCTTTGGACACTCTTGTTTATGTCTCCACTCATGTAGGCGATTATGTGGTTGTGGATCGGATCTACCAGTTCTATGTGGTTACATTCAGTGGTTACACGACTAAAGTGGAACCTTCTGTTACTTGATATGACCGACTTTGAGGTCATCCTCGGCATGGACTGGTTATCTCCATATCACGCCATCCTTGATTGCCATGCCAAGGCTGTTACTTTAGCAATGCCAGAGTTTCCGAGATTGGAGTGGAAGGGTTCCTCTGTTAGCATATCCAGTCGGGTTATCTCTTTTCTGAAGGCTCGATATATGGTCGAGAAGGTTGTTTGGCTTATCTAGCTTATGTTCAGGACACTACCGCAGAGTCCCCGACAATTGATTCAGTGCTAGTTGTCCAGGAGCTTGCCGATGTGTTTCCTTCTGACCTTCCAGGCATGCCACAAGATCGTGATATTGATTTCTACATTGACTTGGCTCCAGGTACCCAGCCTATATCCATCCCACGTATCGTATGGCTCCGAAAGAGTTGAAAGAGCTGAAGGAGCAGCTTGAGGAATTGTTAGCAAAGGGGTTTATGAGACCTAGTGTATCACCTTGGGGTGCACTAGTGTTATATGTGAAGAAGAAAGATGGTACTATGCGGATGTGCATTGATTACCGCCAGTTGAAAAAAGTTACCATCAAGAACAAGTACCCATTGCCTCGTATCGATGATTTGTTTGACCAGTTGTAGGGTGCTAGAGTGTTCTCTAAGATCGACTTGAGATTTGGGTACCATTAGTTGAAGATCCGGGACTCAGATGTTCCGAAGACTGCCTTTCTAGATATGGACACTATGAGTTTCTAGTGATGTCCTTCGGCTCTAATGCCCCAGCGGCGTTTATGGATTTGATGAACCAGGTGTTCAGGCCTTATATTGATTCTTTTATTATCGCCTTCATTTATGACATCTTTATGTACTCATGTAGCCTGGGGGAGCACGAGAAGCATTTGTGAGTACTGCTCCAGACTTTGCGGGAACAAAAGTTGTATGCTAAGTTCTCCAAATATGAGTTTTGGTTGGATTCTGTGGCGTTCTTGGGGCATGTTGTATTAGGAGATGGTATTAAGGTGGATCCCAAGAATATTGAGGCAGTTCAGAGTTGGCCTCATCCTACATCAGCGACCAAGATCAGGAGTTTCTTTGGGTTGGCTATCGCCGGTTTGTGGAGGGATTTTCATCCATTACAGCACCTTTGACTAGATTGACCCAGAAGGGTGCTCCATTTCGATGGGCCGATGAGTATGAGGCGAGCTTTCAGAAGCTCAAGACAGCTTTGACCATAGCACCAGTTCTAGTGTTGTCTTCCGGTTCGGGGATGTATACAGTTTATTGCGACGCTTCACGCGTTGTCTTAGGTTGTGTATTGATGCAGGAGGGGAAAGTTATTACATATGCTTCACGTCAGCTGAAGATTCACGAGAAGAATTACCATGTGCACGATTTGGAGTTGGTCGCGATTGTTCATGCTCTTAAGATTTGGAGGCATTACTTATATGGGGTGTCTTTTGAGGTTTATACCGACCACGCAGTTTGCAGCACTTGTTCAAGCAAAGGGATCTCAATTTGAGGCAGCCCATATGGCTTGAGTTACTAAAGGACTATGACATCACCATTCTTTATCATCCGGGCAAGTCGAATGTGGTCGCAGATGCCTTGAGCAGGAAGGCAGAGAGTATGGGTAGTTTGGAATTCACAATCAGCAGAGGAGAGGCCACTAGCTTTGGACATTCAGTCCTTGGCTAACAGACTTGTGAGGTTGGACATTTCAGAGCCCAGCCGAGTTCTTGCATGTGTTGTTTCTCAGTCTTCATTATTGGGGCAGATCAAGGCCCCACAGTTACATGATCCGTACTTGGCAGTTCTTAGAGACACGGTACTACATGGTGGTGACAAGGAGGTTTCTATTGGCGAGGATGGAGTCTTGCGGCTCCAGGGTCGTATATGTGTTCCTAATGTCGGTGGCTTGAGGGAGAGGATTCTAGAGAAGGCACACAGTTCATGGTATTCTATTCATCCAGGTTCTACGAAGATGTATCGCGACCTGAGACAGCATTATTGGTGGCGGCGGATGAAGAAAGACATAGTGGAGTATGTATCTAGGTGCCTAAATTTCCAGCAGGTTAAGTATGAGCACCAGAGGCCAGGAGGCCTACTCCAGCAGATGACTATACCTGAGTTGAAATAGGAGTGCATTACTATGGACTTCGTAGTTGGGTTTCCGCGGACCTTGCGAAAGTTTGATGTAGTTTAGGTCATTGTCGACAGGTTGACCAAGTCGGCACACTTCATTCCGGTTGTGATTACATATACTTCAGAGAAGTTGGCTCAGATTTAGATTTGGGAGATAGTTCGGTTGCACAGTTTGCCTATTTCCATCATATCATATAGAGGCCCTCAGTTCACTTCACGCTTCTAGAGAGCTATACAGAGAGAGTTGGGGACCCGTGTGGATCTCAGCACAGATTTTCGTCCTCATACTGAATGGCAGTTAGAGCGGACAGTTCAGATCCTGGAGGACATGCTCAGAGCATGTGTGGTCGACTTTGGAGGGAAATGGGATCAACTCTTGCCCTTGGCCGAGTTTTCTTACAACAACAGTTATCAGTCCATCATCAAGATGGCCCCGTTTGAGGCTTTATATGGTCAGTGATGTCATTCTCCCATTGGGTGGGTTGAGCCCGGTGAGGCTAAGTATATGGTATGGATTTGGTGAAAGATGCCTTGGAAAAGGTAAAGCTGATCCAGGAGCGACTTCGCACAGCTCAATCCAGACAGAAGAGTTACGCAAATCAGAAGGCGCGGGATGTATCATTTATGCTTGGCGAAAAGGTTCTCTTGAAAGTCTCGCCGATGAAGGGTATTATGAGGTTCGGAAAGAAGGGCAAGTTGAGCCCCAGGTTTATAATCTCATTTGAGGTAATGAGGCGAGTTGGGGAGGCTGCTTATGAGCTTTCTTGACCTCCCAGCTTATCAAGAGTTCATCTGTTTTTTCACATGTCTATGCTTCGGAGGTATCACGCTGACTTGTCTCATGTGTTAGATTTCAGCACTATTCAGCTAGATGAGAGCTTGGGCTACGAGGAAGAGCCAGTTGCTATTGTTGATAGACAGGATCTCCAGTTGAGGTCCAAGAGGATTTCCGCAATGAATTTTTAGTAGAGGGGCCAACCAGTCGAGGAGGCGAATTGGGAGTCCGAGGAGGACATGCGGATCAGATATTCACACTTATTCAGCACTCTAGTTATGATTCTAGACTCGTTCGAGGATGAACGTTTGTTTAAAGGTGGAGAATGTAACGACCCGACCGGTCATTTTACTTTCTATAACCCAGTACCCCTAAATAAGACTTCACATGCTTGCTTTTACTGATTTATGACTTGTGGGGATGGTTGGTTCGGCATTTGGGAGAGTTTGGAGTGAAATCAGAGCACTAGGTTCCGTAAGGTAGGCCTAAAAGGTCAGGTTCGACTTCGGTCAACATTTTAAGTGAACGACCTCAGAATCGGGATTTGACGGTTCCAGTAGGTTCTTATGATGATCACGGACTTGGGCGTATGCTCGGATTAGGTTCGAATGACCCAGAAGCGCTTTGGCGCCTAATACTGAAATTTGGTTCTTGAAGGTTTTAGAAATTCTTTAAATTTTGTTGGGAACATGTTTTGATGATATCGAGGTCCAAACAGAATTTTTAGATCGGGAATAGTTCTGTAATATCATTTAAGACTTGCACACAAATTTTGGTGTCATTCTGAGTAGTTTAAGTACGTTTCGGCGCATTGGAAGTAAAATAAAGAACTTGAAGTTCTTAAGTTTGATTCATTGGTTTTGGGTGGCGATTCTTAGTTTTTGATGTTATTTCGATGTTCCATCGCGCGAGCAAGTTTGCAAGATGTTGTTAGAATTTGTGAGTATTCGGTGTGGAGCCCCGAGGGCTCGGGTGAGTTTCGGACATGTGGAAGGGGTTGAAAACATACCAGATTTCTGGTTTTCTTGGCAACTGCTGCAGATCTCGCAAATGCGAGGAAAGGTTCGCAAATGCGAACCTCCCATTTGCAATGAGGCTTCGTAATTGTGAAGGAGCCCGACCCAGGCAGTGTTCGCATTTGTGGCACTTATTCCGCATTTGGGATCCCAATAGAAGCCGCATTTGCTACTCTTTTGTCGTATTTGCGACCCTAACCGCTGAAGCCCAATCTTCGCATTTGCGAGGCTTTTGTTGCATTTGTGACCATCGCTTTTGCGAACCTGGTGTAGCAAATGCGACATCAAAGGGCTGTGCCAGCTCTTTTAATGCGGGACTTAGGCCATTATTTCATTTCACTTCATTCCGTTAGGCGATTTTTGGAGCATTTGGAAAAGGTTTTTCACCTAGCACTTTGAGGTAAGTAATTTCTACACAACATGAGTTAAATACATAGATTATGAGTAGATTAACATGTAAAACAAATGGGGGAAATCAAGGGTTTTAGAGAAAAACCTAGGGTTTTGATAAAAATAGAAAATGGAGTTGTACCACGAAAATGGCTATGGAACTTGATAAAATTATATATTTGTGTTCCTAAGGTTATGGGTAACAACTTTCTTTGAAAATTTCCGGAATACGAGCATGTGAGCCCGGGGGTGAATTTTGGAATCTTGCAAATTAGGTTGGGTAACCACTTAAATTTTGGAATTATGAACTTTTGAGCATAGATTGATTAGTTTATGTAATGTTTGAATAGCTTCGAGTTGTTGGGCGTCAAATTTGGAGGTTTAAGCGCGTTCTTAAATTTGGGAAGTAGGCTTTAATACGAGCTAAGTCTCCTTTCTAACCTTGTAAGAGGGAAATTTTTTCATAGGTGGATTTGATTAAAAATGTGAGTATTTGTAGGGGGCTACGTACGCAGAAGTGACGAGAGTCCGTACATAGCTATTATTCCTGTTATTTCCAGGTAGTCTAGGTTTACACCATGCTCTGTGAACACCGTTATTTGATGATACTTGCTATTTGTGATAAATGGAATTAAGTTGAGAACTTCTAAGGATTTAAAGCTTCTAGTTGAATTGCCTTTTTCTTTTAAAGAAAAGAATTTAAGAAATAATTTGATTTAAATGATTAATTTATATGTGACCGCATTGCATGAATGATTAGCGAGCGGGGTGGATAGATGCATCTATGGTTCGCACCGTTCGAGCCTCTGACAGTGCACATTTTATTATTATGTTAGATTGGGCCGTACGATCTCGGCATAACTTGCGCATGTTATTTATTTGGAACTTTATATGATTTGAATTGCTTTAATGCCTTGAAATGTAAATTGTTAAATGATATGAAGGAAATTGATATTTTATTTATGAAAGAAGAATTTGTCACTTGCTGATATTTACTGTCGGTACCATTCATGTTATCAATGCTTAACATAACATTTTAATTATGATATTGTTGACCCTAGTAAGTGTCAAGTAGATCCCTCGTCACTACTTCTTCGAGGTTAGACTGGGTATATATTGTTTATGTACTCATACTACGCTTCTATACTTAATTGTACAGGATCTGAGGCAGGTGCATCTAGTTATCCGCCCGGCGCGCATTCTTGATATCTGTTCGAGACTTCACAATGAGCTGCCTTCCCCCCACCCCCCTTTTCCGAGCCGTTCAGTAGCATTTTCGGAGTTTCTCTTTTGATTGTTTATGTCTATACTATCTCAGACAATAGGATAGTTATATTTTTTTTTTGTACATTCTACTAGTTTCCCTCGTACTTGTGACACTAAATCTTGGCACACACATTAGTAGACTATTATTTTTGGGTTGTAAAATTATATTCGTGATTTCCTCTAGTAGTTCTTGCATTGGTCGCCTTGTAAATCCGTTAAGTACTAAATACTTAAATTTAAGTAAAAATTTGTGGTTGGAAATTCTTAAATAAAAATGGAAATCACTAGGTTGTTCATTGTTGGCTTGTCTAGCAGCGGTGCTGGATCCATCACGACCTGACATGGAATTGGGTCGTGACATATAGTTTGCTTCCATGTTGGGGGGATTAAGCTTATCAAAATATGTTAATTACTTAGTTAATCTCCCACTAAAATCACTAATTACCCACATAATTAAGAATTATCTCAAATTACTTAAAATACTAATCACTTTTAACACTTATGTACCTTACTATCATGGTCAGTGGTATCTTGTATGTCACTAGTCCATAAATATCGGGTATTATAGTTCGAACTGTATTTTATCCCAAATTGACAACCTTCAACGATACTCTTTTTTTTTATTATTCGTTTACCCTTCTTTAACGTACGAAAACGCGAAATGTAACAATATTGTTATGAAACTTTAGTTTATGATGGATGTCCATAACTCCTATAACACCCATTAAGCTTCTCCATTATCTCCATAACTTCCACTACTCCAATATTTATGGTTGTAACTCTCATACCTACATAATCTCCCCATGATCTTCCTACATTCTCAAATACTTAATGTCATGTTCATGGTATTATTTTGTATACCTTTATATAATATAAATAGATGATGAAAAGTGATATTGTAGATACTAAAATACATGCAAGACTATTATTTTGATATAGTTCTACGTTGGTTGCTCTCTGTCGGCAAAAACCCCTTTTTGGGAAAAGGTATGAATTTGCACTTACCATTTGTTAATACTTAAAGAAAATAATTTTCTCAATTTATGCTATATCCGGGAGCAACTATAAGTTTCTTTAAAAATGACATTTGATTTACCGTCATTCTAATTACCCCCAACACATCAGTCATCTGTGTATTTATAATTAATTGAATCACGTGTATTGATCCTAAAAATACTACAAATATTATGTCCATGCTCCCATGTTAGTTCATTATTTTTATTGATGACCTTTCATTAATTTGGTCATTATCCGGAAACTTGGGGAGCGTTCTAACTAGGAGTACTTTGATTGTTTTGTCACAAGATAGTATTTTTCCATTGGCATAATAATACATGATGGAGATCTGCTACTCTTAGTTAACGAACTTATAGAGTTTATATTTTTCAATTTAAAATACTATGACTAATGTATTTCTTAAACCATAAATATTTGTTGGAAGCATAATTACTAGCAAGAAAAGAAACGACATAATAAAAGATCTCCCGCCCAAAGTTCTCTGTGTGTGTTGTCTCCAAGAAGACCTTACTGCGGGATCACGGTATGTATTAACAATTGTCCGCAAGGAAGTAGAACAGGTATCCCGCGTTGTTCAATTGCATTTGACACGTTATTCATTATAATATGTTATTTGTGCTAACAATGCTTGGTTTGCATTTTTTTTTGAAGTAGTTAGTTTATTAGAGAAGAATTTGAGAGGATCTAAATCCTTCGTGACTAAAGATCCAATGAGCACTATTAACAGTATGCCCAAGAGGCTCGAGGATGAGTCTCAGTGCAGTATGGTTGAGGTAAGACGGTGGGTTCTAGTCCCACCGCACCATAATAACAAAATGTTGGGTTTAAGTTCAACATATTAAGGCCTAACACGCAATTATGAGAATAAGACATCAGATATAAGTCCCGGTGTATATGATGATAAGACGTTGTTTGAGTCCCAACATATTATAGAATAACATGCCTTTATATGGGTAAAACATGTTTGAGTCTCAGTGCACCGTATTGATGATATAATGAAAACTAATGAAAATAATGTATTTTTCATGAGAAAAGCATGAAGCTTGTCCCACTTGATTTGTCCATCCTTAAAGTGAATGTGATAGTGATGCATAATAAGTCTAAATGAAGACAAGTGGTTGACCAATGAACGTGGGCGTTCCGAAGAAGAAAATAATAATAGCCATCGTTATGGTAATTGTAAAAAGGAGAACAATAAGGGTTCTCAAAATAATCCTTCAAATGTAAAGGAAATGTGTAGCAATATGGCCTGTAAATATGAGGCACGTTCTGTCACGGCCCAATTCTTTAATAGGCTGTGATGGCGCCTATCGCCGCTGCTAGGCAAGCCAACTCCAAGCTAATCGCATGACTTCCTCTTTTTAAAATATTTGTCCCTATTAATTAAACTTTCCTTAAATTAAAAGATTTAAGAAATGATAGATTTAAAGCAAATAACACGAAAGCAACTGAGTGCAATCATAATCATAAAACAAAGCTAAAATTTACAAGTCTACTAGTGTGTGCCAAAATCTGGTGTCACAAGTGTATGAGCATCCTAGTAGAATATACAAAAATGAATACTAGTCCACTGTCTGAACAGAAATAGACAGAAAAACATAAGTAAAAGGAAGACTCCGGCTGCTGCAGAACAGCTCGAAAGGCAGCTCATCGTAAAGTCTCGAATTGATAATCAAGCGTGTACGCCGGACTGGTAACCAGATGCACCTGTATCAGATCTTGCACATTTAAGTGCAGAAGTGTAGCGTGAGTACATAAACAACATGTACCCAGTAAGTATCTAGTCTAATCTCGAAGAAGTAGTGACGAGAGGTCGACTTCGACACTTACTATGGACCAAGAATATAATAATATGAAATTCTAATTAAACATGATAAATGTAAACGACAATAGAACTTAGAGTAAGAAATAAACAAACAATCCTTTCACCATTAATAAGAACCAAGTCATTTCCCCATTTAAATATGTAATTTTCTCAAGCCAATGAATTTATATCAAATATAGAGGGACTTATAGTGTTATTATTACGCACGAATTATGCTGAGGACATACGCACCGATCCAAATATACATATACATAAACTGTATGCACTACCGAGGGTCGAACAGCACAAACTATAGATGCATCTATTAACCTGCCGAGGCGAACGGCCCGCTCCCATGAGAGTAATGAAAGAGTTACCCCGCTCGCGAAAAATACTTGTGATGTGATAGAATATAAATTTCTCAAGTTACAATAATATCCCTCGATTCTTTCCAAAATAAAGAAATTCAACTAGAAACTTTTGAACATCTTGAAATCCACAATCCCCTCTCTATTCAAGGCAATTAATAAGCATAATCAAATAACGATGTCAACAAAGCATAGGGTGGACCTAAAACTACCCAGACATAAGCTCGAATAATAGCTACGTATGAACTCGCGTCACCTCATGTGTACGTATCCCCCAAAAAATGGAAACACATATAAGTTAAGTTCTCCTATGGGGTTTATTCTCTCTTACAAGGTTAGAAAAGAGACTTACCTTGTCTCAAAGCCTACTTTCCGATTCAAGATTGTGTCAAACCCTCAATTTGGTGCAAATGACTAGAAACTAGTTCAATGTTATATAAGATAGTCAATTTATGGTCAAAAGTTCATGTCCTAACTATTAAAGTGATTACCCAACCCCTATTGAAGAATTCTCAAAAATTGCCCCCAGGACCACGTGCTCGGATTCCGGAAATTTTCGAAGAAAATTGTTACTCATAACCTCATGAAGTCAAATATATGTTTTTCATCAAATTTCATAACCATTTTCGTGGTCAAATCTCATTTTTACCCAAAACCTAGGTTTTCATCAAAACCCTTGATTTCACCAATTTTTACATGTTAATCTACCCATAATCTATGTATTTAACTCATGTTGTGTAGAAATTACTTACCTCAAAATGTTAAGTGAAAACCATCTTCCAAAAGCTCCAAAAATCGCCCAAATGAAAGAAAATGAGTTAAATGGTCTAAATCCCGCATTTAATAAGTTGTGCACAGGTCTCTGATGTCGCATTTGCGACACCTGGTTCGCAAATACGACAAATTTCTCGCAAATGCGAATCCCGGGCTTCTTCTCCTAAGGTCGCAAATGCGAACACTACTGAGGTCGCAAATGTGGCTAAAGTGTCACAAATGCGAACACTGCCCCAGGTCAAGCTTCTTCGCAATTTTGAAGCTTTTCTCGCAAATGCGAACAATTTCTTGCATTTGCGAGACCTGCAGCACCAGCAATAAAACACCAGAAAACTGAAGTGTTTCTCATCCTCCCGAACGTCCGAAACTCACTCGAGCCCTCGGGGATCCACACCAAGAACCCACACAAGTCTAATAACATCATGCAGACTCTGAAGCCTGCGAGCACAACGACAGGTTTACCTTGAGTATCCTCGGCAAGAGTCCACTCAGCTACTAACGATCAATACCTGGATCTGCACAAAAATGTATAGAAGAGTAGTATGAGCACACCATAACAGTGCCCAGTAAGTATCAAGACTAACCTCGGTGAAGTAGTGACGAGGACTAGTCAAGACACCCACTAGTCTAATAAACTGAACAAGTATCAATATAGGAATAAATGTGTCACGACCCCAAATCCTAAACCAGCCGTGATGGCGCCTATCGTGGAACTAGGCTAGCCAACAATCACATATTTACAATTTATTTTCAAAATTTCCAACTCATTTTCAACATTTCATAAACGTATATAAATTTTTGAATCATTTAAGCAAAACCAAATAGCTAAATAGTCTACAACCATCCCAAAGATCCGGAGCCAATATGTCATGAGCATCTAAGGATAATACCAAAAATTCTACTCTCATAATAAAAAATCTCGGAACGAAGAACTAAGTACAAAATAAGAAAGGGAAACAGAGATGTTGTGGACGTTGAACAGCTACCTCTATGTCCCGACTCCGTCTCCGCACAGAAATAGATGACTAACGCTCGGTACCAGCACCTGTATCAGCACACAGGGGTGCATGGAGTAATGTGAGTACGCCAACTCAGTAGTAATGAAAATAAATCAAGTCTAAGCAGTAAGAAACACATAAGATCAAATCATCAGTTAACAATAAGCACAGCCTTTCTTTCCAACAGTGTATATATATATATATATATATATATATNACCAGCAATAAAACACCAGAAAACTGAAGTGTTTCTCATCCTCCCGAACGTCCGAAACTCACTCGAGCCCTCGGGGATCCACACCAAGAACCCACACAAGTCTAATAACATCATGCAGACTCTGAAGCCTGCGAGCACAACGACAGGTTTACCTTGAGTATCCTCGGCAAGAGTCCACTCAGCTACTAACGATCAATACCTGGATCTGCACAAAAATGTATAGAAGAGTAGTATGAGCACACCATAACAGTGCCCAGTAAGTATCAAGACTAACCTCGGTGAAGTAGTGACGAGGACTAGTCAAGACACCCACTAGTCTAATAAACTGAACAAGTATCAATATAGGAATAAAGGTGTCACGACCCCAAATCCTAAACCAGCCGTGATGGCGCCTATCGTGGAACTAGGCTAGCCAACAATCACATATTTACAATTTATTTTCAAAATTTCCAACTCATTTTCAACATTTCATAAACGTATATAAATTTTTGAATCATTTAAGCAAAACCAAATAGCTAAATAGTCTACAACCATCCCAAAGATCCGGAGCCAATATGTCATGAGCATCTAAGGATAATACCAAAAATTCTACTCTCATAATAAAAAATCTCGGAACGAAGAACTAAGTACAAAATAAGAAAGGGAAACAGAGATGTTGTGGACGTTGAACAGCTACCTCTATGTCCCGACTCCGTCTCCGCACAGAAATAGATGACTAACGCTCGGTACCAGCACCTGTATCAGCACACAGGGGTGCATGGAGTAATGTGAGTACGCCAACTCAGTAGTAATGAAAATAAATCAAGTCTAAGCAGTAAGAAACACATAAGATCAAATCATCAGTTAACAATAAGCACAGCCTTTCTTTCCAACAGTGTATATATATATATATATATATATATATATATGAAATCAACATGCTTTAAAAGCCAACTTCAGTAAAATCCTTTGAAAAATGCATTTTCCAACAATTTCAGAAATAAAATACCCGAAGAGTTTAGTGTAAAATGAAATAAATCATAAATAGTCCCTCGGGCCTAAACGTGAATCATAAATCGCCCCTCGAGCAAAACATCACTTAGCATACCTCACAATCACTCAGTATCAGCCCCTCGGGCAACCTCACTATCACACATGCCTCCTAATCACTCGTCACTCGACACTCGGCACTCGGCAATCGCGCTCAATAGGTACCTACGCTCACTAGGGGTGTGTACAAACTCCAGAGGGGCTCCTTCTGTCATGCCCCAAAAATGAGGGACGAGACCGGCACCTAACCGATTGATTCCGGTCAAGCGGACCTGGATTTCCTTTCCTACCCAACGCGTTACCCCGGGCACAATATAAAAATTTATAATGAATTTACAACCAAATTTCCATTTTTTCCTCTTTTAAATCTTCAACATTTGATAATCCCAAAATATACAAACTAAGCACAACATTTCCGACACGAAACCAAGATTACGAACAATTACAACTACTACCCAAAATATATATATATATATACAACCCACACAGTGTCTACGGAGCCTCTAAAGGTACGGAGAAGAGTATAAATAATTGCCGGCAACAAGGCCCCGCCTATACCTTTTACAACATAAGGAAAAGAGATGATATAGACTACATACGGCCCCGAGAGGAAGTGGGGCTCACCGGATATGCTGAAGGTATGAAGGGGAAACACCATTATCCGCGGTTTGAGCTACCTGCTGTGGAACCACCTACATCCATATAAAAGATGTAGCGCCCCCGGCAAAAGGGACGTTAGTACCGTTGAATAGTACTAGTATGTATGAACAAAGTTTATTCCAAGTAGAATCAAACAGTACACAATTGGATGACAGTCAGGGTAACCACACAAGCACCACACAGATATACAGATAGTTACAAATGAAGATTTCCACCGTTACTCATTTCAATTACTCATCTGTTGCGGCGCGCAACCCAATCCCACCGTACATTCAAATTTCACCCTTATTACCTCTCCACCCTTATTATTTCGTATTGCAGCGCGCAACCCAATCCCACCGTACAATCGCACTTCACCCTTATTACCTCTCCACCCTTATTACTTCGTGTTGCAGCGCGCAACCCAATCCCACCATACATTCACATTTCATAGAAATAATAACAAACAATTATATCACAGGGATCTTCATCATCAAGAACATAAGTTCATATCAACCAACAACTATATGAAGTCAAGGCACAATAATCCTTACCAAACAGTAATTCGTATATGGTGTTCCCATCATTATTTAACTCAATTAAATCAATCCACAGTTTCTTTTCATCATTTTCCACACTCGGCCCTTAGCAATTAGATACCTTCCCACATTAAAGTATGTTAACATTCTATCATTTAGTAGCACATGCTGCCATATTGACATATTCGAACATTTAACGAACCTTACACATGGTAGGATAAGCACAAAGAATCACCCTTAACAATTCGCAATTAGCATGGTAATCGACTAAGAAAATCAGAGAATGAAATTTTACACCTCGACACAGCAGGACAATCAATTCACATATGCTCAAGCAAGAATTTCATACAGTGTGCTCGGACACCAACAAGGTGACTCTACAAAGATTAAAGTTAGTCACACATACCTTGAATCGGAATTTCCCTTTAATTTTCTACCATATTTCACCGGACCTTCTAGCACCTTCAATCTAGTTCACAATGTGGCATAATTGAACTTAGAATTAGGAATAATGATCATGTCTTGAACTCACTTGAGCATTCTATCAAACACTAGGTGTTACTTTAGATTAAATGGCCTCTTTTTAGTGAAGGATTACTCTAACCCATTTCCTTTTAATAGATTATGACTAGATTGTTACATGCATGCAAGACTCCTACCCCTATCTTCATGAACTCACCTAACCATGTTTCATTTTAATAAAAATCTGGAAATTAAGGTTGATGGGGTGGAAGCTTACCTCTTGTAGTGAAGAAAATTGTGTCCTACTTGATCAATTCCAGGCCTGAATAGTGATGGAGGAACAAATTTGATGAAGTTGGAACTCTCTCTCTCTCTCTAGAACCCACTCTCTCCTCTCTCTAATTTATCAGAAAATAGGCTTAAAATGAAAGGGGTATGTGATTTAATGAATTGGGGGTCAGGTATAAAATTAGAATTTTAACAGTCCCGAAACAGAAATGCGGTCAGGAATGCGATCTCATTCCTGCTATGCGTTCTGCAATCCTGTCGCATAATTGGCCTTCAAATGGGCCAAAAAGAAAAGTAGACTGCCCAGGTATGCGGTCCACATACCTGTTATGTGATCGAATAGTGCGTCACATAACTCCCTACGCAAAAATCAAGGTGCAAGAATGCAACAACTATGCAGCCCGCATTCATGAAATGCGATCGCATTCTAGGCCGCATAGCTGTCCTCAAATGGACAGCAAACTGTCCAAGTATGTGACCATTATGCGGTCCGCATACCTGATCTGCGATCGCATAGTTGACCGCAGACCTGCGCAAATCTGGAAAATTATATATTTTGAGTCCCGGGGTACTTTTTACTCAAAAAGGGTCCGTTTTAAGAATTTCTCTAGTTATAACAACACGGGGACCTATTTGGGCATTATTTTTGTCCATGAAATTTTACGGGTCTTTACATTCTCCCCCACTTAAAATCATTCATCCTCGAATGAGGATCGAGGAATCACTAGACCAGGAAAAACACAAAATAAGCCAACCCCCAAATTTTTACTAACTTCGATATTTCCTGAAAATTTCGCTAAAGTTTCCTTTGTAATTAGGTCTATCTACCTGTCAGAGAACCCCTGAAACACATTTTAACCAATTTCACACATTTTAGTTACTCTATCAACTTGCACACAATCCGGTCATTTCAACAAGCTACATATAATTCATTTACTTCCACAAGCCTCACATAGTTCGGTTAACTCCACAAACTTGCATATCATTTAACTATCACATGAATTGCACATAATTTATCTTACTTCAAGCAGTTGCACATTACCCAAATAATTACAACATACACAAATATGGCACAACCTTGAGAAGTTACAATAGTAGGGCAACTGGGGGGGGGGGGNTGCACAAAATTTGACACAATATATAATTGCTTAGGAATGACAGCTTCCAAAACCACTACCGGAATTATTCAAACAAGTGGGGATATTTATCTTTCATTTCATCTTCCGCTTCCCACGTGGCTTCTTCGACTTGTTGACTTCACCATAACACTTTAACAGAAGCAATCTATTTATTCCTCAACCTACGGACTTGCCTATCAAGAATAGCAACTGGAACCTCTTCATATGACAATCCTTCTAATTTCAACTGTCTCAACCGGCACAATGGCGGATGGATCCCAAATCACCTTCTTCAACATGGACACATGAAACACTGGGTCACTAATGACATCTCAGGGGGAAATTCCAGCCTATAAGCCATATGTCCTATCCTTTTAGAGATCTGGTACGGCCCGACATACCTAGGGCTCAATTTGCCTTTCTTCCCAACCCGCATCACTCCTTTAATGGGAGACACCTTCAATAATACCCAATCATCTACTTAAGACTCCAAATCTCTTCGACGAACGTCCACGTAGGATTTCTGACGACTCTGAGCAGTCTTCATCCTTTCCTGAATGACTTTAACTTTTTCCATAGCTTGGTGCACAAGATCCGGTCCTAGCAGTTCCGCCTCGCCAACCTCAAACCATCCAATCGGAGACCTACACGTCCTTCCGTACAACACCTCAAATGGGGCCATCTGAATACTAGCATGGAAACTGTTATTATAAGAAAAGTCTATAAGTGGCAAGTGATCATCCCAGCTACCCTTGAAGTCTAATACACAAGCCCGTAACATATCTTCAAGCGTCTGAATGGTCCACTCTGCCTGCCCATCAGTCTGTGGATGGAATGTTGTGCTGAGATTGACCTGCGTGCCCAAACCTTGCTGAAATATCTTCCAAAAGTTAGTTGTGAACTGGGCCCCTCGATCCGAGATAATAGACACTGGAGTGCCATGGAGCCTGACTATTTCTTTGATATATAACTGAGCGTACTGTTCTGCAGTATCAGTGGACTTGACTGGCAAGAAATGTGCCGACTTCGTGAGCCAATCCACTATTACCCAAACTGAGTCGAACCTACGTAAAGTGCGAGGTAACCCCACCAAAAAGTCTATACTGATCATTTCCCATTTCCACATTGGTATTTCCATGAGTTGTGCCAACCCACCGGGCCTCTGATGCTCCGCCTTCACTTGCTGACAATTCGGACATCTAGCCACAAAGTCCGCCACACCCCTTTTCATACCATTCCACCAATAAATCTCTTTGAGATCATGATACATCTTCGTAGAACCTGGGTGTACTGAATACCTGGAATTGTGAGCCTCTGTCATTGCCCTTTCCCGAAGATCATCCATGTCCGGAACTCATAGTCTCCCTTGGCACCGCAAAACACCATCATCATTTCCGAGTGAAAATGTTATAGTCTAATGATTCAGAATTGCCTCTCTCAACTGTACCAATGCTGGATCTCTGAATTGCTTTTCCTTGATTTCCGTTACAAGTGAAGATTCTGCTCTATTATGCACCACGACATCCCCTTCGTCTGAGGTCGAATGACAGACCCCCAGACTAGCCAACTGATAAACCTCCTGAGCCAAAGGGCTCTGACCTGCTTCCAAATGAGCCAAGCTACCCATGGATTTCCGACTAAGAGCGTCCGCTACCACATTCACCTTTCATGGATGGTACAAAATATTCATATCATAATCCTTGAGCAATTCTAACCACCTCCAATTCCTCAAGTTCAACTCCTTTTGTTTGAATAAATATTGAAGATTCTTGTGGTCTGGGAACATGTCCACATGGAACCCATAAAGATAATGCCGCCATATCTTTAATGCAAACACAACCTCCACGAGCTCCAAATCATGCATCGAATAATTCTTCTCGTGATTCTTGAGTTGCCTAGAAGCATACGCTATAACCTTTCCGCACTGCATCAATACACACCCCAAACCAACCCTTGAAGCATCACAATAAACAACAAATCCCTTTGTACTCTCTGGACAGGTCAACACCGGCGCCGTAGTTAATATCAATTTCAATTCCTGAAAACTCTTTTCACAAGCATCGGACCACTGGAACTTAACCACCTTCTGCGTCAGCTTAGTCAATGGGGAGGTAAGGATAGAGAATCCCTCCATGAACCTCCGATAATATCCAGCCAAACCCAAGAAACTGCGAATCTCTGTCGGGGTCGTTGGCCTAGGCCAATCCTTTACCGCTGCAATATTTTGGGGATCAACCTGAATCGCTTCCCTGGAAACAACATGGCCCAAAAAGGTGACTGATTCTAGCCAAAACTCACATTTTGAAAACTTTGCATACAACTTGTGTTGATGAAGAGTCTGCAGAACTGACCTAAGGTGAGTAGCATGATCTTCCTGACTTCGCGAATAAACAAGGATATCGTCAATGAAGACAATCACAAAGGAGTCAAGAAACGGTTTGAAAACCCGATTCAAAAGATCCATAAAAGCTGCTGGGGCGTTGGTTAGCCCAAAAGACATTACCAGAAATTCAAAGTGCCCATATCGAGTCCTGAAGGCAATCTTAGGAATATCCTGCTCCCTGATCTTTAACTGGTGATACCCGGACCGCAAATCAATCTTTTAGAAGAACCTAGAACCTTGTAACTGGTCGAACAAATCATCTATCTGAGGCAATAGGTATTTGTTTTTTATGGTGACCTTGTTGAGCTGCCGATAATCAATACACATCCGAAGTGATCCGTCTTTCTTTCTGACAAAAAGAACCGGTGCACCCCAAGGCGACACACTAGGCCGAATGAAACCTTTTTCTAATAGATATTTCAATTGTTCTTTTAACTCTCTCAATTCTGCTGGCGCCAATCGGTAAGGTGGAATAGATATTGGCTGCGTATCTGGCAATACATCAATCCCGAAATCGATATCTCTATCTGGTGAAATCCCGGGAATCTCGTCTGGAAATACTTCAAGAAATTCATTCACAACAGGCACAGATTCGGGAGCAGGCACCTTTGAAGTGGTGTCCGCAACCCGGACCAAATGGTAGATGCACCCTTTTCTGATCATCTTTGAGGCTTTAAGGTAGGAAATAAATTTGGCTCTTGGCACAACATTATTCCCCTCCCACTCGATAACTGATTCATTAGGAAACTCGAGCCTCATAATTCTGGTTCGGCAATCGAGTTTAGCAAAGCACGAATAGAGCCAATCCATCCCCATAATTACATCAAAATCTACCATTTCTAAATCAATAAGATCGGCCGTGGTATCTCGACCACGCACCATGATAACACAATTCCTATAGACTCGCACGACCGTAATAGAATCAGCAATCGGAGTCGACACAAAGAACGGCTCGTGAAGCTGTTCGGGTTTTATCCCAAAACTTGAAGCAATAAATGGAGTAACATATGACAAAGAAGACCCGGGATCAATAAGAGCATAAACATCATGGGACTGAACAATCAGAATACCTGTGACAACATCTGGGGAAGCCTCCGCACTCTGGCGACCACTCAAAGCATAGAATCGACTGGGTCCCCCTCGACCCCGTGCTCCACCCCTAGCTATATTGCGCCCTCCTGGAGTTGGAGGGCGTGCTGAATATGTAGCGGCTGAAGAGCTGGATGGCTGAGCAGTACCCCTACCCGCGCCCTGACCGGGTGCGCGGAAGTCTCGCTTGATATGGCCTCTCTCTCCACATCTATAGCACACCGGTATATCCAAGTAACACGGCTCAGAGTGAGACCTCCCGCACTTAGGGCATGCGGCCCTCCGCTGCTGCTGGAACCTCCCACCTAAATGACCCGACTGATGAAACCTTCTGCTATCTGAACCTGGTCCAATGCGACTTCCCCGCTGATAACTGTGCCCTGATGGCGGGGCACTGGCTGAGGACTGAGCATAGGACTGGGATGGCCCTGATGACCCTCTCCCAAGGGCTGATCTCCCACCTGCAACTGAACTTTCAGGGTTGCCCGCTGACCGGGCCCTATATCACTCTCTCTCTCCATCCTTATCTTCAACTTTCGAGCCTCTGTGGCCTGGCGAATCCCACGATCTTCCCATAATTCATATCCAAATGTAAGGCAGCTGTAGCAGCTTCATTAACAACCAAGGGACCAAGGCCCTGAACAAACCGTCGAACTCTGGCCTCCATAGTCGGCATCATATGGATGGCGTATTTGGACAGGCGCACGAACTCCATGTGTTACTCCCACACACTCATGTTGCCCTGCTTAAGGACCTCAAACTCCACAGCACGGGCTGCCATAGTCTCGGCAGGCAAGAAATGATCCATGAAGGCATCAACAAACTCATCCCACTTCGCCGGAGGGCTCCCCTCCCTACGGGAGCTCTCCCACATCTCAAACCACGAATACGCTGCTCCCTTTAACCGATAGGAAGCCAAATCAACCCCCTTTGTCTCTGTAGCCTTCATAACCCGGAGAGTCTTATACATTTCATCTATAAATCCTGAGGATCTGCCTCTGGGTCGGTGCCTGTGAACTCTGGAGGGGCTAACCGCAGAAACTGGTTGACTCTGGAACCTGAAGAATCCCCTTGCTCACCAGAGGACACAGGGGCAACACTTGATCTTTGGCCCTGGTAGGCCACTAGCTGGGTCAACATCTGAATAGCTCCCCTGAGGTCCCCATCAGAAATACCGGGACTGGAAGCTGGGACTGAGGAAAGATCAGGAACATCAGCGGAAGGGATTTCAGCACCCTCCACTGGAGTAGGAACAGGAATAGTCTGGCCTGGAGTGGAGGAGTCGGGTTGGTTTGTGGCCGGGGAATCATTCACCCCACACCACCAGCAGGAGAATTTGTGGCCACTCCTGGGGTGGCATTGGCCTCTGGGCTGAGTCGAGCTCTCTTCTTAGGTGTCACTTACTGAAAATTGGGACAATGCACGAGTTAGATAAATATGTTTTCACCTTCCACTTCATCGCACGATACAGAGTAACAATGAAGGGGAATTTTCTTAAATGTCCACGCAGCCCCCTAATTATAGATGTGGTCGACAACACACCGATAAGAAGGGCTCTACTAGACACGACTCCGAGAAATCCTAGGACACTTTTAAAAACCCTGGCTCTGATACCAAGTTAGTCACGCACCAAAACCGAGGGATGAGACCGGCACCTAACCGATTGATTCCGGTCAAGCGGACCTGGATTGCCTTTCCTACCCAACGTGTTACCCTATGCACAATATACAAATTTATAATGAATTTACAACCAAATTTCCATTTTTTCTCTTTTAAAGCTTCAATATTTGATGATCCCAAAATATACAAACTAAGTACAATAATTCCGACACGGAACCAAGATTACGAATAATTACAACTACTACCCAAAATATATATATACAACCCACACAGTGTCTACGGAGCCTCTAAAGGTACGGAGAAGAGTATACATACTTGTCGGCAACAAGGCCCCGGCTATACCTTTTACAACATAAGCAAAAGAGATGATATAGACTACACACGGACCCGAGAGGAAGTGGGGCTCACCGGATCTGCTGAAGGTATGAAGGGGAAACACCACTATCGGCGGTCTGAGCTACCTATTGTGGAACCACCTATATCAATATAAAAGATGTAGCGCCCCCGGAAAAAGGGAAGTTAGTACCGTTGAATAGTACTAGTATGTATGAACAAAGTTTATTCCAAGTAGAATCAAACAGTACACAATTGGAAGACAGTCAGTGTAACCACACAAGCAGCACACAGATATACATATAGTTACAAATGAAGATTTCCACCGTTACTCATTTCAATTATTCATCTGTTGCGGCACGCAACCCGATCCCACCGTACATTCACATTTCACCCTTATTACTTCGTGTTGCAGCGCGCAACCCGATACCACCAAATAATCGCACTTCACCCTTATTACCTCTCCACCCTTATTACTTCTGTTGCGGTGCGCAACCCGATCCCACCGTACATTCGCATTTCATAGCAACAATAACCAACAATTATATCACAGGGATCTTCATCATCAAGAACATAAGTTCATATCAACCAACAACTATATGAAGTCAAGGCACAATAAACCTTACCAAACAGTAATTAACATATGGTGTTGCCATCATTATTTAACTCAATTAAATCAATCCACAGTTTCTTTTCATCATTTTCCACACTCGGCCCTTAGCAATTAGATACCTTCCCACATTATAGTACGTTAACATTCTTTCATTTAGTAGCACATGCTGCCATATTGACATATTCGAACATTTAACGAACCTTACACATGGTAGGATAAGCACAAAGAATCACCCTTCACAATCGCATTTAGCATGGTAATCGACTAAGAAAATCATAGAATTAAATCTTACACCTCGACACAACAGGACAATCAATTCACATATGCTCAAGAAATAATTTCATAATGTGTGCTCGGACACCAACAAGGTGACTCTACAAAGATTAAAGTTAACCATACATACCTTGAATCGGAATTTCCCTTTAATTTTCTACCACAATTCACCGGACCTTCTAGAAACTTCAATCTAGTTCCAGATGTGGCATAATTGAACTTAGAATTATGAATAATGATCATGTCTTGAACTCACTTGAGCATTCTATCAAACACTAGGTGTTCCTTTAGATTAAATGGCCTCTTTTTAGTGAAGGATTACTCTAACCCATTTCCTTGTACTAGATTATGACTAGTTGGTAACATGCATGCAAGACTCCTACCCCTATCTTAATGAACACACCTAACCATGTTTCATTTAACAAAAATCTAGAAATTAAGGTTGATTGGGTGGAAGCTTACCTCTTGTAGTGAAGAAAATGGTGTCCTACTTGATCAATTCCAGGCCTGAGTAGTGATGGAGGAACAAATTTGATGAAGTTGGAACTCTCTCTCTCTCGAACCCACTCTCTCCTCTCTCTAATTTATAAGAAAATAGGCTTAAAATGAAAGGGGTAAGTGTTTTAATGAACTGGGGGTCGGGTATAAAATTAGAATTTTAACAGTCCCGAAACAGAAATGTTGTCAGGAATGCGATCACGTTCCTGCTATGCGGTCCGCATTCTTTTCGCATAATTGGCCCTCAAATGGGCCAAAAAGAAAAGTAGACTGCCCAGGTATGCGACCACTATGCGGTCTGCATACCTGTTATGCGATCTCATAGTGCGTCGCATAACTCCCTACACAAAAATCAAGGTGCAAGAATGTGACAACTATGCGGCCTGCATTCGTGAAATGCGATCGCATTCTAGGCCGCATAGTTGTCCTCAAAATAGACAGCAAACTGTCCAAGTATGCGACCACTATGCGGTCTGCATACCTGATCTGCGATCGCATAGTGGACCACACACCTGCGTAAATCTGGAAAATTATATCTTTTAAGTCACGGAGTAATTTTTACTCAAAAAGGTTCCGTTTTAAATTTTTCTACAGTTATAACAACACGGGGATCTATTTGGGCATTATTTTTAGCCATGAAATTTTACGGGTCTTTACACCTTCAGCCCAAGCGCTAAAAATCAAGCCACCTCGTGGCATCTCATATCCTCACAATCAGGCCCTCGGCCTCACTCAGTCAAAAACTCTCAGTAAGCCCTCGGGCTATCAGTAAAATGGGGTACTCGACCCAAAACATCATTTTATAACTCAAATAGTGTAAATAAGGCTGAGTTTCGAAAATAGTTAAGCATAATATGACTGAGTGTAAATCATAAGTCAACACAGTGAGGAAATAGCAGTAAACAGCCGCCAAGGGGTCTAAACAAGTCGGTGCAAGGACCCAAACATATCTTAAAGCCCAAATATAGCAATAGTTTTAGAACAAAATTTTTAACATATGATTTAGAGTAAAATACGCAACTCAATAGTTGTCGTGGAATGAACCAAGTCCAAATCCAAATCAGTGCACGCTACACATTCGTCATCTGGCATGTGCGCCATTCCAAAACTTGTGAGAAAATACGAAGTCCGGGGTTTCATACCCTCACGACAAGATTTATAGTCATTACTTACCTCAGCCCAGGCCAAATACTAATCTGCGATGCTCTTGCCTCTCGAATCGGCTCCCGACTGCTCCAAATCTAACCAAAACCAGATTAATATTATCAATATACGCTAAAGGAACAAGGCCCAATAGAAAACTACCAATTTTTGGCACAATTCCCAAAATTGATCAAACCCGAGTCCCCGGGCCCACGTCTCGGAATTCGATAAAAATCGCATCACAAGAATCCTCATCCTTTCCCGAGTCTACACCTATAAAATGCATCAAAATCTGACCACAAACAACCCCTGAATTCCTTAATTATAAGTCTCAATTTCCCAAGCCCTAAACCCCCAATTTATGCCATTTAATCCACTAATTCCAAGCCTAATCCGTCACACAATATCTTAGAATCGAGTTTTTAGTCCGAGAAACTTACCTCCACCGAAGACCCTCGAAATCCTTCTCCAAATTGCTATCAAAATGACTCAACCCGCATGCAAAAGTGATGAGAAATGCCAAAAATTTACGGAGGGAAATATTTATACTTCCTGCCCAGCGATTTCCACACCTGAGGACCCGCACCAGCGGTCCCAGGTGCGCACCTGCGAAAATGACTTAAGTCTGAACTTCCGCACCTGCGGCCCTTTTCTCGCACCTACGGGCTCGCATGTGCGACCAGGCGTCCGCACCTGCGCTCCTTGTCCAGGTCCCCCCCTTCCGCACCTGCGCAAAGACCATCACACCTGCAGCTCCCAATCCGCAGGTGCGGCCACACTAGTAAAATGGCACCAGCAGCAGCTTTGCTACAAATTCCTAAGTCTAGACCTCCGTTAACCATCCGAAATCAATCCCGAGCCCCCTCGGGGCCCCAACCAAATATACCAACACGTCCCCTAACCTTAGTCAAACTTAGTCGGAACACCAAAAACAACGCAGGAACACCAAAATCACATCAAATTCAAGCCTATGAACTTTGGAATTTCTAAATTGCCAATGATGTTGAAACCAACCAAAACACGTCCGAATGACCTGAAAATTTGCACACATATATAAAATGACGTTACGAACCTGATCCAACTTCCGGAACTCCATTCCGACCCCGATAGCCTATTTTCCACTGCCGACCGAAAATCGCCAAAAACTAGCTTTCGCCAATTCAAGCCTAATTCTACACCGGACATCAAAACCACATTCCGAACACACTCCTAAGTCCCAAATCACCTAATGAAGCTACGAGCCATAATATCCATATTCCGAGTTCGTTTACCAATAAGTCAACTCCCAGTTGACTTTTCCAACTATTAAGCCAATTTAAGAGACTAAGTGTCTCAGTTCTCACCACGACCACTCCGACCCCGAACCAACCGACCCAAAAAAACATAAATAGGCTAAGAAACATATGATAAATCAGAAATGGGGGAAACGGGGATAATCTCACGAAACGACCGGCCGGTTCATTACATCCTCCCCCTCTTAAACAAACGTTCGTCCTCGAACGGGTCTAGAAACATACTTGGAGTCTCAAATAAGTGAGGATATTTGCTCTGCATCTCCCGCTCGGTTTCCCAGGTGGCATCCTCCACCGGCTTTCCTCTCCACTGAACCTTCACTGAAGCTATATCCTTAGACCTCAGCTTTCTAACCTGACGACCCAAAATAGCCACCGGCTCTACCTCATATGACATATCACCCTCGAGTTGAACCGTGTTGAAGTCCAAAACATGAGATGGATCACCAACATACTTTTGGAGCATCAAAGCATCGAACACCGGATGAATACTCGATAAGATGGGAGGAAAGGCAAGTTTATAAGCAACCTCCCCAATCCTCTTAAGCACCTCAAATGGCCCAATGAACCGGGGACTCAGCTTTCCCCTCTTCCCGAACCTCATAACACCCTTCATGGGTGACACCTGCAGCAGCACCTTCTCCCAAACCATGAAAGACACGTCTCGGACCTTCCAGTCCGCATAACTCTTCTGTCTAGACTGCGCCGTGCGAGCCGCTCCTGAATCAACTTCACCTTACCCAACGCATCCTGAACCAAGTCTGTGCCCAATAACCTAGCCTCGCCCGGCTCAAACCAACCAACCGGAGATCTATACCTCCTACCATATAAAGCCTCATACGGAGCCATCTGGATACTCGACTGATAACTATTATTATATGCAAACTCCGCGAGTGGCAGAAACTGGTCCCATGAACCCCCAAAATCAATGACACACGCACGCAACATGTCCTCCAGAATCTGAATAGTATGCTCCAACTGCTCGTCGGTCTGAGGATGAAACATTGTGCTCAATTCAACCTGAGTACCCAACTCCCTCTGCACGACCCTCCAAAACTGAGATGTGAACTGAGTACCTCTTTCGGAAATGATAGAAATCGGAACCCCATGAAATCGGACAATCTCCCTGATATAAACCTCAGCTAACTGCTCCGAAGAATAAGTAGTATCAACGGGAATGAAGTGCACGGACTTGGTCAGTTGATCCACAATAACCCATATAACATCAAACCTCCTCAAAGTCCGTGGAATCCCAACTACGAAGTCCATGGTGATCCACTCCCACTTCCACTCCGGAATATCTAATCTCTGAAGTAATCCACCCGGTCTCTAGTGCTCATACTTGACCTGCTAACAGTTGAGACACCGAACCACGAACTCAACAATATCCCTCTTCATCCTTCTCCACCAATAATGTTGTCTCATATCCTGAGACATCTTTGCGGCACCCAGATGGATGGAATACCGCGAACTATGGGCCTCACCTAGAATCAAATCTCTATATCCTCATGATCCCATCATCACCAATAACCACATCTCTAGCATCACCGCGACGGACCCTGTCCTGAAGAACGAGCAAGTGTGGATCATCATACTGGCGTGCTCTAATCTAATCATAAAGAGGAGACCTGGAGACTACACAAGCCAATACCCGCGGGGGCTCTGATAGATCTAATCTCACCAACTGACCCCCGAAAGCTTGAACATCAAGTGCTAAAGGTTGCTCTACTACTGGAAGGTAGGCTAGACTCCCCAAACTCTCTGCTCTGTGACTCAAGGCATCGGCCACTACATTGGCCTTCCCCGGATGATATAGAATGGTGAGGTCATAATCCTTGAGAAGCTCCAACCATCTCCTCTAACGTAAATTCAGATCCTTCTGCTAAAGAAGATGCTACAAACGACACTGATCAGTGAAAATCTCACAATGCACTCCATACAAATAATGATGCCAAATCTTCAAGGCTTGGACAATAGATGCTAGCTCAAGATCGTGCACTGGATAATTCTTCTCGTGCACCTTCAACTGTTTGGACGCGTAGGCAATCACCCTACCGTCCTTCATCAAAACCGCTCCAAGGCCAACTTTCGAGGCGTCACAGTAAACTGTATAAGAACTTGAACCTGTAGGAAAAACCAACACCAGAGATGTAGTCAAAGCTGACTTGAGCTTCTGAAAGCTCTCCTCACACTCCTCAGTCCAGCTGAACTGAGCACCCTTCTAGGTCATCCTAGTCATATGTGCTGCAATAGATGAAAATCCCTCTACAAAACGGCGATACTACCCTGCCAAACCAAGGAAACTGCAAATCTCGGTAGCTGATGACGGTCTAGGCCAGCTCTGCACTGCCTCTATCTTCTTTGGATCAACCTGAATACCCTCACTGGACACCACATGCCCCAAGAACGCTACTGAATCAAGCCAGAACTCATACTTCAAAAAGTTTGCATACAATTTCTTCTCCCTCAAGGTCTGAAGCACAACTCTCAAATGCTGCTCATGATCCTCCCGAGATCGGGAATACACCAAGATATCGTCAATAAACACGATGACGAAAGAATCCAGATAAGGCCGGAATACACTGTGCATCAAGTGCATAAAGGCTGTTGGGGCATTGGTCAACCCGAATGACATAACCAGAAACTCATAATGACCATATCTAGTCCTGAAAGCAGTCTTCGGGATGTCGGACCCCCGAATCTTCAACTGATGATAGCCAGAACGCAAGTCAATCTTGGTAAATACCCTGGCACCCTTCAACTAATCAAACAAGTCATCTATACGAGGAAAGGGATACCGGTTCTTCACCGTAACCATGTTCAGTTGCCGATAATCAATACACATACGCATAGAACCATCCTTCTTCACAAACAACAGCGGTGCACCCCAAGGTGACACACTAGGACGAATGAACCCCTTGTCCATGAGTTCCTGAAACTGCCCCTTTAATTCCTTCAGCTCCGCTGGTGCCATACGATAAGGTGGAATAGAAATAGGCTGAGTGTCTGGCACTAGGTCAATACAAAATTTAATTTCCCTGTCAGGTGGCATGCCTGACAGGTCTGCAGGAAACACGTCCGGAAATTCACAGACCACAGGAACCGAATCAATAACGGGAGTCTCACCACTGACATCCCACACGAAAGCCAAATATGATAAACACCCCTTTTCAACCATAAGTTGGGCCTTCAGATAGGAAATCACCCTGCTAGGAACATACTCAGAAGAACCTCTCCATTCAACCCTCGGACATCCTGGCATAGCTAAGGTCACGGTCTTAGCGTGACAATCAAGAACAACATGACACGGAGATAGCAAATCCATGCCCAATATCACGTCAAAATCGACCATGCTAAGTAACAATAGGTCCACTCGGATCTCCATACCCCTAATAGATATCACACATGACCGATGCACATGGTCCACAGCAATAGTATCGCCCACCAGAGTTGACACATGAACCAATGTAACTAGAGACTCACGGGGCGTATCCAGAAAATGGGCAAAATATGAAGAAACATAGGAATATGTAGAACCAGGGTCAAATAAAACCAAAGCATCTCGGCGACAGACTGAGACAATACTTATGATCACTGCATCGGAGACCATAGCATCTGGCCTGGCTGGAAGTGCATAGATACGAGCCTGGCCCCTACCTGCACGACCTCCCTAGAAGTCGAAGTCGAGGGCTGGCCCCTCTGCTAAGAAGAACCACCAGAACGATGGGGACACTGCCTCCACATGTGCCCATACTCTTCGCACTCAAAACAACTCACAGGGTGTTGGAGACGGAGGCTGATAGAAACCCCTGGCACCAGAATGGCCACTAGAAGAATCATGAATAGAGGAACTCTGAACTGGTGATGCTCGAGTTGCGCTCTGGTCTGGAAGGGAACCAAATGAATAAAGAACTGGCTGAGAACTGCGGGGACCATGCCTCGAAGATGCACCACTATAGGCTGGGTGGACTGACTGAGGAGGCCTGAATGAACGGCCTCTACCATGCTGAAACTGCCCCCTGGAAGGAACACCACTAGAATCACCCGATCCACGAGGCCTCTTGGCCTCCCTCTCCTCCCACTCTTGGCGGCGAACCGACTCAATATCTCAAGCAATATCAACAACCTGCTCGAAGGTAGCACCTGATACCCTCTCCCGAGTCATAAAAAGGCGGAGCTAATAAGTGAGGCCATCTATGAACCTCCCAATCCTCTCCCTATCGGTAGGAACCAACTCGGTGACATGGCGAGCCAACTCTGAAAATTGCACCTCATACTACGTCACTGATAGCTCCCCCTGACGCAGCTGCTCAAACTGCCTGGGCTGCTCCTCCCTGTGAGACTGGGGAACATACTTCTCCAAGAAGAAAGTGGAGAATTGCTGTCAGGTGAGGGGTGTTGAACTAATACGTTTACGCCTCTCAAAGGACTCCCACCAAGTAAAAGCATCCCCATAAAACTGAAAAGTAGCAAACGAGACCCCACTGGTCTCCAGAATCCCAGCAGTACGAAGCATCCTCTGATTCTTATCCAGAAAACCCTGGGCATCCTCTCCCTCAGCACCACTGAATGTCGGAGGTTGAAGCCTACTGAATCTCTCCAGCCTACGCTGCTTATCATCTAGCATAGCTGGAACCACGAAGTCCTGAACTTGAGCAATCGGTTGTGCTGGAACTTCCCCCGGTGTCTAAAGGCCCTGAGTAACCTGCTCAGGTGTCTAGGCAGGTGGAGCCTGACTGCCTTCCGCGGCCTGAGAAGTAGCAGCAGTAGAAGATATAGAAACTGCCTTAGCAAGGGTGGTACATACAGTCAAGATTTGGGCCAAGGTCTCCTGAAGACCTGGAATAACAATAGGCACCGTCGATGCTTGAACCTGTCCCGCTGGAGCATCTACGGCGGGGACCTGATCCTGAATGGTAGGTGGACCCTCTGGTCCTGCCCCGGCTGCTGCACGGGCTAGTCCACTACCTCTACCATGGCCTCGACTGCGGCCTCGACCTCTCGCTGGTCTAGCTGGTGGCTGGTCACCCTGATAGGTAGCGCGAGTCCTCACCATCTGTAAGAGAATGAAACAACAGAAGTTTAGATTTCCATAATCGACAAAATGGCACGACAGAATTCAAGAAAAATGAGATTGTTCCTAAGGGTTCTGCAGTCTCTCGAAGAAAAGTACAAACGTCTCCGTACCAATCTGCGAGACTCTATTAAACCTGCTCATGGCCGTTGAGTCCTATGTAACAAAGGCTCTAATACCAACTTGTCACGACCCCAAATCCTAAACCGTCTGTGATAGCGCCTATCATGGAACTAGGCAAGCCAACAATCACATATTTACAGTTTCTTTTCAAAATTTCCAACTCATTTTCAACATTTCATAAACAAAACAAAACAGCTAAACAGTCTACAACCATCCCCAAGATCCGGAGCCAACATGTCATGAGAATCTAAGGATAATACCAAAAAATCTATTGTCATAATACAAAATCTCGGACCGAAGAACTAAGTACAAAATAAGAAAGGGAAACAGAGATGTTGTGGACGCTGAACAGCTACCTCTATGTCCCGACTCCGGCTCCGCACGGAAATAGATGACTAACACTCGGTACCAGCACCTGTATCTGCACACAGGGGTGCAGGGAGTAATGTGAGTACACCAACTCAGTAGTAATGAAAATAAATCAAGTCTAAGCAGTAAGAAACACATAAGATCAAATCATCAGTTCACAATAAGCACAGCCTTTCTTTCCAACAGTATATATATATATATATATATATATATATATATATATATATATATATATAT